>JAIPRL010001512.1:0-80688 GCA_025469235.1 Pemphigus obesinymphae | reverse complement strand
TAAGACCTGGGCAAAAATTGTGATTTTCAATGATGAATAACACGACTAAAAAATAAAATAAAAATAACAGCCTCGATCGATCCCTAGAAAAAAAAATGATATGAGTTATGTATACTACACCGAAGCTTCGCTCAGAATCGTTTTATTGAATGCAATGATTTATCATTGCTTTCAAATTCAATACATCCACCAAAAGTACCGAGCCCAGTAGCGAAGTGCATCCACCAATACTGACACCCGTCGAGCGAAGTGCTTCCACAACCTACTGACCGGCTTTTTTATTTATTTTTTTCATGTTTGTATCCAAAAATTCTATAGGAAGAAGCGCTCCGATAATTACATGTAGCACTATTTTCTGGTAGTAAATTGCATCTAGTTGTTACTTTAAAGAGGTCATTTTTAGATTTTTTAAAATTTTTTTCACCGAGCGCGTAAGAAAAAATTTAAAAAATTAGCATAAAAATCGGTAAACACGATTGTGTTAAAAATTCTTTATAACTCCAAAAATATTATTAAATATATTATATAATTTTTACCACAAACGTATATACGTAAGATATAAAAAAATTGTTATCTATTTTTAGTCTATTTATAGTAATATGGAAATTTGAGACATTTAATTCATAATAGTCTTAACTTTAGATTTTAAAACCTAAAAATTTAATACAGTGTTAAAAGTACGACATTCTAGCTATATACAAAAAATTTTTAAAATCGGTTAGCACAATATAATTTGTCAATAGCCATTTTAATATTTTTTTGAATACCCATTTTGTAATAACACATTTTCAAATGTGTTCGAATTTCGGGGAATAATATAATCTATAACTATAAACTTGAAATTTTCACCAAATTCGTATATTAGCAGATTTTGAAAGCAAACAAATTTTTCCCAATTTTGGGCTATTTAGAAGCAATTTTGAATATTAAGACATTTATAATTCATAATAGTTATAACTTTTCTGCTTAACAGGAGAATTGGATTTTTCACACTTTTTTTTTTTTTTTTTTTTAAAAATAATGGTGAAGTCAGAATTTGGCGGTGAGACTTGGTTTTAAAATTATATCAAATTGAAATTTAACGATTTTATTATGTTTATTTAAAAGGTTTATTTTTTATATTTTTCAACAGTGTTTAAAATTCAGTGGCAGCTAACAATGTTTCCAATTTTCCATACTCTAGGTCCTCGGTTCTAATCCCTGTACACCTCTACTGACCGGCTTTTTAGTATTAACTACATTATTAACACAAGTAAATTTAAATTGTAATTTACTATAGATACAAGTATATATAAATAGTCATATATCAAACATTAATACATTTTGTTGATATTTACTGAATATTAATATAGTTATATATTAATATAATATATTTAGACTAATATTAATAATATTATTAGTATATTACAACGAATATTGATATTTACTAAAAATAAAATGAAATTATTATATTTCCTTAGACCTTTAATATAGAAAATCTATCGATTTTATATTATATTATGACTCAATGAATCTATTATAGTTAGTGTTTGGAAATTTCATGAAATATACAATTTTGTATTTTTTTAGTAAAAACTTTCCATCCCAGTGTACAATGATGACCCCGTAGAACAGAAGTTCATGGAAAAATGATGTATAACATCTCGATTTTCTTGTCGCTTCCTTCGTAGCGTGCTTCTTTACATGTTCAGGGTAGCTGTTTCATGATCCAAAGTCTTGATATGCAGTACAGGTTCAAAACGGCTTGCGGGATTTTGCGGTATTAGTCGTTATAGGTATGCATCGTTAGTAAACGTGGAAATACAGCCGAAAATGTTTAAATAATGGAAATAACATTTGCGCGTAGAATATTATTTGTATTTTGGACAAAATTCTGTATTTTCGCCTGGAAGGTAATCAACCTCTCAACTTCAAATCTATATCAGGTGTACAGAAATGTTTTTGTTGGCTTTCTGGCAAAATGGAAAGTAAATTTTGTTCCTGGAAATAGTCCAATAATAGACGCAGCAGAACCCAAAATTGTTTATTTTGAGCATAAACCGAACATTCAAACTTAGCATGTCCTGCATGACCCCTAAATATTATCTGACAAATTTCCTGTTTTAAACATATTTTAAAAATATCAAAATTAAACTTTTGACAAGTTACCCCCTAACTATATACTACATTTTGCGGATTTGGACCACCCTATAAATACAGTTTGTCATAATAATAATAATAATAAATAAGGACAATACATAAAAATTAAAATCTCTGGCAAATATGACAGATAGCTTACATTTAGTTTATAAATATTCAGAATTGTACTTATTGAATTCAATTATTTATTGCTTTCAAATCTAAAATAATAACAATAATATATTACTCTGTCCGAGAACCAAAGGGACGGTTGACAAACATCCTTCACCTATATATCCCACCCATTGTGCAAAGTACTTCACTGAATTTTTAATCTTGGTCCTTCGACTTCGGTACAGTAGCGTTATTGAGTAGTTTGGTTTTTTTCTGTATCGAATCGACACATGTAGATGACATGATGTGTCTCGTATAATTTAAATATAAATAAATATATATCTGATGTAATAAAAAACATGTATTAGTAGTAGTACTAACTATACTATACTACTTGGCCAAGAAAACGCTGACACGCGATGAATTAATTAACAACTATATTGATATATTGCATATAATATAATATCTTTATGTCTCACACGTGCCCGTGGAACCGGGTAATGTTCACAATTTCACATTCACGCATTACACACACACACACACACACACACACACACACACACACACACACACACACACACACACACACACACACACACACACACACACACACACACACACACATACATACATACATACATACACACGCAGTCCTGTATTAGGGATTTTGGTAAGAAAGGGACTCGTAACAGAAAAATCCTATATAACATATATATATATAACTTTTTTTTATAAATTTAAAATCGAGAAATTCGACAAAAGTGTACTATTTTCTGACACCATTGAAAACCCAAGTGAGCTTAACTCGACAAGCAGGTATAGAAACTATACCACAACATCAAAACTATGTTAAAAATATTGCACATCTTAAAATGTTTATAATTTTTAATCAAAATTTGTATGTATAACTACTGACCCTTGTGGCCGAAACTTTTTCTAAATAAAATAATTTTTATTTTAGAATTGAAAATATTTTTACCAGGGTTTAAGTATTAAAAAATCAATATAATGATTTTGATTTCTATTGTAAATCCACATATAAATTTTTTTTCCTATAAAAACGATTAAAAGCATTTCTTATAATGTTGTTTTTTTTTATACATCTTGCAATAATAATAAAGTACTCTAAAAGTTTAAAATTAATTTTGAATAATTTATCTTAATTATTGACGTTCTATATTTTAAATTATTACTATCTTATTATTTCAATATAGAAAATGTTCATATTTTGATAGATTGCCTATAAGCCTATAATAAGTTATAATAATCAAGGTCGTCCCGGAGAAATATTTATGGGGGAGGGGGAGTAAACCAATGAAATACTTCCTTCAAAACCATAAATAAGCAAAAAACAAGGTCATCAACTTACTCAATTTTTACCAAATGAACTTAATTTTGCCCGACTGTTTTTTCGTCTCATCCTCCCCTCCAGCACGGCTCTGATAATAATATTATTTATATAGAAAATCTTTACATATAACATGTTCATAAGAATGGATATAAATCCATTCGACCCTTTATATTTTCTTGGGGGGGGGGGTTACTTTTGGACGATGAAAATTCTTTTTGATGGATTTGATTTGATGATTCTACAAAATAGATCGTTTCGTTTATTTTGTATTTGTAATATCAACTTCTTGTGATATTTTTATTCAGCTTTTTACATACACGGCATACGTACAAACTCACACTTAGATATACTCTCTCTTGCGTACACTCACGTACACCGTCCTAGTACTTATACCAGCTATAGTGTACACGAGTACCAAGGTATAGAACACGGCGAGCGGACATACAAATACACTAGTTGTATTCCATCGATTTTCACGATCTCTGACTAGTATTTTATTTATGAATCTCAGACTTTTTTTTTTTTTTTTTTTACTATCGATTGCTAATAATTATGGATCGATTCGTTGCCGGTGCAGGTTCACAGGTCCACAATAACATTTAATTAAATCACATTATATTATATATACGGACGTACGGTACATTCATAGTGATATATATATATGTCTTCGTCCGGAAAAGGATTCACAAAGGAAAAGGATGGTTTACGTTGGCGAGTTCCTTCTGTATATGTTAGAGAGTTTCTGCGACCGTAATATTATGTTTCTCGTATACTAGGAAATCACATAACCGCAATATTCCCGAAATGTGTTTGCCGTTTTCGTATAAAGTTATACGAGAACAACAAACATAATTTATAAACATCATATAATTTTAATAATAACACATTTTGGGGAAGTTTTTTTATCTACAAAAGTTTCAAAAATTTAAAAATGATCCAATAAGCAATACGCGTTGTTATATAATATATTATTATTAATTATTAATATTGTATTTATTCCATTATTAATTATTTAATTAATTAAAATTAATATAGGTACATTTTAATTTATTGTATCTAATATTCTTAGTTTACAAATATGAAATAGTACTAAAATATGATTGTACATTTTATGATGACAAAATTTAAAACATGTTTACGTTTAAGTAATACGTTTCTCGTATACGTGTCACAAAAACTATATTTTGGTGTTTTGTTTCTCGTATACGAGAATCAGCTTATGACTGTTTCTCGAAGTTTCTCTTTTTCACTCTCGTAACATTTTACGGAAGAAGACTTTAACGGTCGCTGACAACATTCTCAAAGCCTAACAACATATTATGTAATAATAAGTTATAAAAATATAAGTAATAAAAATTATTAAATTAATTATTAAAAATAATAAGTTAGCGATCCTAGACTTTTTCAGAATAATTGCAATTAATTTGGTATAAAGACCTTTGAAGTCTTCAGAATACAAATGTTCAACATCAAAATTAAATTAAAATTTTCAAGTAAAAAAACAAAATACTCGGAATAGTACAATTCTGCTAGAATTGTGGAAAAGTCCGGGCCGGTCGTTAATTCAATATTGGAAGACTACGATTAGTTGACCACCCCGGAGAAGAAATTAATTTGACTAAAGTATGCTAATTCTTAAAACTGTGTAGCAATTAGTTATATAAAATTAATGACAATAATTTTGGAAAAAATTGAAGTTGCTAACTTTATATTGGGAGGCTACAGTATATACACATAATAGTCCCAAATACGGATGATTATAGTTTTTTGCAAAATGAAAGGTATAGAAATATTGAAAAGTTCACATGGAAAATTATAATATTGACAAAGTTCGGAGTTTCTTACTCAATAATTGGATGGCCATTTTCAACTAAATAGCCTATTCTATACATTATTTATTCAGCAATATTTCAAATACAGGGCAGTCCCGATGAAATATTAAAGGAGGGCGGCCCTAAAAAAAGTTTATACTCTGTAATTTTCCGACAAACCTAAAAGTGCTTCTTCCTTCTACTCTTTTTAGATACATAATGCATCAGAGCTTCCATCATTCGAAATATGTAATCGTTTCATACTAAGTAATACTAAACAAACAATTTTCCTAAAATATCAATAGAATATAGTTCTACACTGGAAATATATTCAGAACATATTGCAGCCTTTTTTTTTTGTGTGTCTAAGTGAAGTTATTTATTTTTATAATTAAGTATGTGTTGTTTAAACTGCCCGAATACTCGTATACTATCGCGTCAAACACGTCTATACTTATATATAAATGATACCCATTTAATCTTATTATGGTACTGCTAGCGCAATTGCAGGCATCGAGTTACAGGCTCACGTTAGTACGTGACGTTTAATGTGTACCTGTATGCCTATACCAGCTGGGTATAACTTTTAAAATTCCGATAATTTTCTTTTCATTGAAAGCCAATTAGTAATTTCAGTTGAACGTATCTATATAAGAAAGATGAGCGGGTTTTGCGTCTGTCATTATAGTTTGGTATAGAGGTATTGATCCTAATGTGGCCAAACACATAGATCTAAACATGGTCAATGAATAGATATAATAATCTGAGGAGAAAAAAAAATACGTCTTAGCGAAATGCGTTTGAACTCTGTAATGTAAAATGTCACAGTCGTATAGTGATTTTCCCGTAACTAAATAAAAATGGACGCATAATGTTCAAATTACCAATAATATATGATAATCTAATTTTTGATAATTAGGTAATTACTGAACTAGCCACTATAGAAGGGATGTTTAAAGTTTTTATTCGAGGGCCATATGAAAAATTAAACGCATTCAGCGGACTAAAAGTATATAAACACAAATTATTTTTAATATTACAGAAATATAATATATACAAGAATTAAAAAATATATATATTTTTGACTAATAATTTTTCATAGTTTGTGCTTACATAAAAGCTAATCTCCAAACCCCAAAACAATAGTCGAATCTTTTAAATTAAAAAAATTTAAATTCAATTTCTTATTTCAAAAAATCGTGATAAAAAACATGGCTGAAATATCGTACTGCTGTAAAATATGGTATATCTGGGTAAAATCTGTTTCTATTTATTTCAAAAAATGTTAAAACTAACGATGTTGTACTGAAATATTACATATATTTTTAAATTTTTTACCGTCCATTTGGGGACCAATTAAAACTTTTTCGTGAGTCGTAGTTTGGAAACGCCTGCATTACATGGCGAGGGGGGAGTATACCAGTATATTCGTTAACTTGTACATAAATCACTTCAAAAATATGTTGGTATAAATATGTATAATACTTTAAAATGTTCTTATTTTTATGTGGTATAATCATATATATTATGTTATATATATATATATATTTATTATATTGTTTTTGATTAAACTGCATCAAACTATCATCATAGAATAAAAAGTCATTTTG
Organism: Pemphigus obesinymphae; assembly: GCA_025469235.1. Lineage (NCBI taxonomy): Eukaryota > Metazoa > Arthropoda > Insecta > Hemiptera > Aphididae > Pemphigus > Pemphigus obesinymphae. The sequence continues at coordinate 73,684 of JAIPRL010001512.1, read as the reverse complement.
TCGTTTGTTTTTTGCGCATGGATATTGAAAATCATGGCATGACGTTCTAATGTCCTATTAATATTTGTAATTAATAATTATTTATTATTAATTATAATTTAATATTAATTAATATTTATTTTATTATTTTATTTAATTAATAATAAATAATTAATATTAAATTGTATTCTCTCTTAAAAGTCACCAAGAATGAAGAAAAATGAATACAATCTAAAATTAGGATAAAAATAAAATTATAGCGAAACACATTGAACTTTGTACATTTATTGTAGGCTTAATAATATAAATTATAATTATAGTTAATAACTTGATTTTATACAAATTTAGAAGTTTTAGGTCATCATGTGCAACTTCACAATTTCAAAACCTATGGTAACTTACATGGTTATTTATAAAGTCTTACAAATAATGGTTAATCTAACCTTTAGTCGAAGTTCTATGTCGTAATTCTAATTTGCCTAAAATATTATATCAAGTAGCTTTATTTTCATCGTATAGTCGAATATATAAAGGCAAAATCACAAATTTTAGTTAAAAACTTGAAAATTTACTTACCTGAAGACCGATATTAAATTTTTTTTAAATCAATTTTGGAGGGTTGTGGATGGGAGGAAAATGATAAAATAATCTTGGATATTGTGTTTTTTTCTGACAACCGAACACCTGAAAAATGTAAAAACAATTTCAGCATATATTTGTAACACAATTTTCATTTATCATATTAGGCCCATTAAATACATTTTTTCGTAGCCCACTAAAATCAATAATAATCGTAGGTATATTGCGATTTCAATAACGGTTTCTAGGTTCATCTCGGGGTTATTTTTCTTTCAAACTTAAATACCGTATTACTGAAATTCAACAATTAATTTTTCAGTAAAATAGGTAGAGAAATAACAATATTAACTTTTATCTAAAAACTCAAGTTTTCAAATTAACCTTTAACTTAATTTAATTACCTTCTTTTACTAAAAAATTTTTAAACGAACTATTTGATATTATTTATTTTTAAGTGACTTAACTTAAACTAGTTTAAATATAAGTAACTTACCCAGACTCCACTCTTGATAATAAAGAGAGAGAGGACTCTTGAGAAAGGACTAATGATTAAAAAATTATATAAAAGAAAAATAACCGTTTTAGAGTGAATAATAATAATTAATCAATAAATTAGTAAAAAAATTCGTTATGTAAACGGGTTTCAACATTTTAAATATTGTATTTGTTGTTTCATAAAAATGTTTGATTGCTTTAGTGAACTTAGTACCATAACACCAGTAGCGTAGCCAGGACTTTTCAAGGAGGGGAGCAATTAAAATGTTTTTTCAATAAATAACATAGTTTTTGGTTTATTGGCTCGGGTACCCAAATAAATTTTAAACAATTAATTATTTCAAAAGACTGTAAAGTATGATTCATTGGCAGAAATCAGGGGGGCTTAAGAGGGCTCAGTACCCCTAAAAGTTGGCAATCCTCCTCAAAAATGAGAAATGGTTTAAAAATCATTATATAATGTATATATATTATAGAATACTTTTGCTAAGAGACATAAGATTATTTCGTTTAGTAAAAAAAAGTAGTCTGGTTTTCAAAACGCATACCTATTTTTGTGACAACTTATCGATTAAACATGAAAATGTTAATAATCTGTTTGTGTGAAAGAACTCCGAGACTTCGAATCTGCAAATAATTATATATCCATTATTGATGTGACAAACCACAGATTTAGGGGACCTAAATTCAGGACCTATCTAGTCTGTATTAAAGATATTATTTATCAATAAAACTGTATTTTCAATGTTATATATGGAAAAATGAAATAAAATGTTTTCCTATATAAAACATATTTAGGAGGTGAAAAATCTTATGAAAAATAAACAGCTAGATGAAATAGGTATATATGTATTATATAAGTAGGTACCAAACAAAAAAGCTCAGTGTGTTATTTTATTTTTTAGATTTTGATAAGTTTCAAATAGTAAATGATTTTTTTTCTGATTTGTAATCTATAATTTATTTATTTTTCATTTAATATGTTATGATTTAATTTATTCGTTTTTTATTTATTTATTTAATATGTTCATTACAAGTTTATCGTCAATGATTACGAATGATATATAATGTTAAATTATAGGTACTTATATGATACATAATATATATAGTTGGGAAACGTTAATATTGAGGAAATATTTTTTAGTTGGTAATTATGTATGTAGTCTTAGCCCCCCCCCCCTAATAATAATTATCGAGTTGAATGAGAAATGAATTGAAAGATTTAGTCCGATTTTCGCCAACGCTGTGATTGACCACAAAATTGGTAATATCATGAAAATGACTTAACTTCACAGAACCATGTAGTTTGGTTTTCTAAAATAATAAAAAAAAGTTCATTTTTTGACCCTTAATTTAATGGTGTTTTCAAAACTGGCTTGTACGTAATTACATTTTGAGTTACAGTAAAAAAAACTTAAAATTCACTATATTTTTCAAAATACGTTTAAAATAATTAAAAAAACAATTTTTAGTACACTGATAACATATTATATTATTATTTTAATAAGTACTTTCCGAAAAGTATTTACTTTGCCCTGTAACCTACTCATGGATTTTCACAACAATCCGGGGATATTTTCGATTTAATTAGCGACATTCGCAACGGTAAATTTGTGAACTTCAAAAGTCCGTAACTTCCAAACTATGTCCAACCAGCCAATTCTTAAGAATAGAAAAATATACTAAATAATATGAAAATTTTAAAAATCATGAATTAGAATAATTAGTATAAACGCAATTTTAAAGGAATCCTATTTTGAGTGGGAAGTTTTGAAAACACCATTAAATTCAGGGCCAAAAATGAATAGTTTTTTTTGTTTTAAAAAAAAAAAACGAAAAATTGTTTTATTACTATCCTATATTTGTTCTAAAATGAATAATATTATTAAGTATAAAGCTATAGGTATGACGATAGTTATATTCATTTATCGATTTAATATTTTTGTTGATTTAAAATCACTAATTATTTTACTTTAACTATTTTTAGATATTATATACAAACACACATCAAGAGGTAGGCCCCTCGCCCCCCTTAAATACACCACTGCCTCACATTATATATATAATGCATTATGTAGATTCTGTTTACTAATTTATTTTTATTTTTTAATATAAAAAAAAAATTAATTTAAAAATAATGATTACCACACCACAATAATATTATAGTAATAATATTTTTAAATCGTGCAGCAAACTACAGTACAATTTCCGAATGATATAATATTATAGAGTATATAAATCAACTCAAATCTGTATATTATTTATACTACCTACCAACGATGAGATAAAAATATGAATATTTAATTTATACTTGAATGCTGTTAATGCGTACCTACCTACCTACCTACCTACCCATTTTAGAATTTAGAAAATTATGCACTAAATCCTGAAAAAGCAAAAAGATTACGAGATATAAACATCCAATTTTACTGGTATGTGCAAGCCAATTATACTTTATAGTGTATACAATATTACCTGAAGACTAGTGTTGAAGTTTAGTATAGGAATAGGTACATGCACTTATAAGTATATTATACCATTAATTTTATATACGTGCATTTGTATTCGACGACGAGTTCGTGATAAACATATACAGTTTTAGTATGTATATTTTATTGTTACTTGCTAAATATTATACAATCAACAATTTAATCTTTTAGCTTTCCACTGGGAAAATGAAGAAAAAAACTAGTATATCGAATATACCATTTAAAATTTTCACATAATATTATAACTACACGAAATCTACGATAATTTCACATTATTATCATCGTTCTGGAGTGAGCGTATATTTGCAGATTTAACAGGTGTCTGATACAATGTAACAGATAATGTACCTATGTACCTACATTCGATAAATGGACCTAGGTAAAATAATTATCGTATGAAAAAATATACTGTAGATGAAAAATATACCCAAAAGTAAAATTATCAAAATTCTAAGTATAATAACATATAAAGCATTATTATTTATTTTAATAATTAAAATAAACTTTCAAAAAACTGGTATATAAATAATTAATTCATATCATATTTTTAAAAAGTTATTAAATAGATTTATATTTGAATACTTTCTTTTACTATTTCAAATCAAAAATTGAAATCACGGTTTTAATATATTTTTTTTTAAATCCAAGATTTTGATTTGAAGAAAGATTTTCATGTCATGTAATTAACTTTAAAATATTTAATTTGTTCACTTGAACGTTTAAAACAAATTATAAGGAACTTTTCAATCCCAAAATCATGATTTTTGTATTAAGGGGATTCCACACATGCGATTTTAAGGGATTATGTATAAGCAAGTTTTAAAATATTTTAAGAAAAATAAGAATTTAATCATTTAGAAATATTTAAATACATTTTAAAAGTAATTTAAAAATAGTTAGAAGAAAAAGGATTTCTTGGGCATAAGTGTTTTTAAAAAAAAAATCCAAATTTTTACACAGTATTGTAGATAAAATTATCTATATTCTGCCCTTATTATTTTTTCGGATAGCATAAATATAACTAATGTTATGTCATTTGTAAAAATCATTACCACATACTGTAAAAAGAAGACGACATTAGAATACAGATAATTTTGTCTTGCTATTGTGTAAATATTTGGTTTCTTAATTACTACTACAACTCAAGAAATCATTTTTTATCGCAAAATAGTATTTTATGGTAAAATAACACATGTGTGAGGTCCTCTTAATTGTTTAAAATTGAAATTTGTACCCTTAACCTATGCTAATAACTGCATTTAGAACCTATTTATTTTGAGACAGTGGATTATGAATAGATCGAAATGTACCTACTATTCGTAATAGTTGGTTATATGTAAAATAGTTATTATTGAGCTACCATACCGTTATATTCTATAATTTGTAATTTTAATTAATATCATATTGCGTGTTGTTTGGGTTATACATGATTATACGATCAATTTTACTGTCTTTCATCGAATAAAAATAATATAATATATATTAAATCGCTTCACTTTATGGAACGATTAATTTTAATATTGTTATAATAGAACCCATTATATATATATTGAGATTTTCATGTTTTTTTTTCTCAAGAAAGATACATAAAACGCAATTTCATTGAACCAATAAAAAAGGAATTTCATTTAGTGGTCTACGATTATATGTAAATTATTTACGATGCGATTTCATTCCATTTCACCGTTTCCCTATAGTATATTATACTTAATGTATAATATGTACGTTTATAATTCTTTAAACCTTTGTAGATGACTGCAATTCTCTCATTATAATTCGTTGTTTTGGATTATTTCTTTTTAATATATTTTACTCAACTTTATGTTTTATAGTTAATACTATATAATAGTTTCCGTAGAAGAGAAAAAAAAACGTACCAGTGGCATTGACATTGTTGTGAATTTTATCTCATATTATATTATATAAGGAGCTTATATGAAATTATTGTCATTTTGAGAACAACTAGTTGTAATCCAAATTAACGTTAATTTAAGTTGATATGACGTATCAACTGTACCTACATATATGACTATTGTAAATATTTAAATATTGTATACGGGCTTATTTTACATAAAATAATTAACAACATATTTTGTATATTTGCTGATTAAATTTAAATTTAAAAAAAACATTTTGGACAAAACTGATCTAATAATAAAATTTTACAAATTGTTTAACTGAGACGCATACCATTCAACTTATTTAAATCGAACGTATGCAAAAATACAACTGTATTATATATATAATTTAATCAATTCTGTGCTAAAATAAATATAGTTATAATCATAGTATGTTTATCTAATTATATTTATATATAATAATTAATAATTGGATTTAATTTTTTTTTTAATTAATGTGTAAAATCGAATGAATGTGGTTTTCAAAATTACATAATATATGTAAGATCATAATATCTTCGTGTTGCGAATTCATTTCCCCAACATAATTATCACTGATTTTTAATTTCATATATTTTTTACCTGAAAATAAATACTGTAATTGTAAATATTACAATTTAAACTCCATCATTTATAATGATATTTGTAGTTTATAATTCAAAAATATGAAATAGTAATATAATTAACACACGAATCTATATTTATAGTTTTGGTTTTACTTCTGTAAAGAGTTAAGACTAAATATTGTGTTATAAATAAATAAAATGGTTATTTTATTTCTATAATTATTTGAAAATGTGTTGAGTTTTATTATTATTATAAAAATAATTTTATTTACAATTAAGAAAAAAAAAAAAAATTTATGTTATTAAGATATTATTATTAGTATATTTTCCAATTGATTATTATATTATATTGTGGTTTATATATTATAAAAAAAATTCTTAAAATTATTAATTTGATATTTCCTAATCCTGACTAATATAATTATAAAATGGAACTATAATCAGTGTTCATTATCTGAGACGTTTTGTTTGATTTATAATATTGTATTAATACAATTAATTAATTTATAGTGATACTACCTACATTATTATAATATAAATCCGGTCCCACACGACTGGTGTACCTATTTGGCCAATATTGGCGACTGGCGGTATATGGCCAACATTTGCCTTTGCTCCCACACGGCTGGTGTATATTTGGCCAGTGCCATTTAATTGACCCGTACTAGATGTAAAAAATTAGTATTGATTTAATTCCAACACCTGCAAGCTGCAATATATTTGTCATCAAATTGTTTACTCAAAGCTTCTTATTTAGCTATATATACATATATATATATATATATATGTGTGTGTGTGTGTTTTAATTATTTTTATGGTTTCCATCAGTATTTCCATCAAATGTTCCTATAATTTTATAAATCCTATAATATTATAAATTCTAGAAACATATTTGGAAACATTATGAAACAGTCTTTAAACCCGTCATTTCATATATTAAAAAAAATTTTAAAGGATATTTTTTATCTAATTTATATAATTTTATAATTTAGATAATATTTACATTTTTCTGTCATAGATTTCTAAATATTAACAAATAATATAGAAAATACGGAGTTGCCGTTACAAAGAAGATTTAATTACAAATTTAAATCTGTTTACAAAATAAAAATCCGACTATGCATTCGCTCGTAATGACGGAACTAGTTTTGGACGTTTTAAGTAAAAATTTGTACGGCCAGCATGTGTACCAGCCGCCAGCCACAGCCAGTCGTGTGGGAGCAAACACAATGTTCTTGCCAAACATTGGCCGTCCTTTGGTTTGTGTTAAGTTTACCGACAGTCCACCGGTAACGGCCAGTCACCAATATTCGTACATGTGAAGCCTCCCAGACGACTGGCCTAGCATCACCAGCCGCCAACATTGGCCAAATACGCTGAATGGCAAAATATAACTGACAATGGCTAGAAGATATCATCATCGCAGTCATATTAATTTCATAATATTGTAAAATCAATAATAATAGTTATAGATTCTAGTTATATATAGTAAGGGCTGTTAAATTTAATGTACTAAACACTTTAATGATGTGTTTTAAAAAAAGCATTAAAAACACAAGATTTTAATAGTTAAAATAAACACATTACCTTACCCTCTTTTTTTGCATTAAAATAATACATTTTAATTAATAGTTTAATCAAAGTTTTCAATGTTTTCATTATATTACAAAAATGTACCTATGTATAACTATGTAAACTATATTTAGTTGATTAAAAACTAACTAAAAAAAAATATTTTTAAATAATTTTTGAAAGGCAGCAATTAAATAAATAATAATAATAATAATAATAGGTAATAGGTAATAATAATAATGGAGGTACACATATATAGTGTGTAAAATGTTTTAAAAGAGAGAAATTTATAAAAAAAAATTTCATAAATTGACCTTGAAACGCAATAGAAGTAATTTACAATCAAAAATATTCAAAATAAAAATGAAAATTGTAAATTGAATATTGTGATGTATATACTAGATAGGTACGTATATTGCATTATTGCAGTTGACAGTATAATATCTTTAAAGTCTAAACTATAATATTATTGTTTAATGAAATCACATGAAAATAAGCCAAAACTTTTGGTACACTCATGCTGAGTCCTGCATATTATAGAAGTACAAAGTAAGAGGTTATGGTATTAACTAATACGTGTCCATTTAAATATTATACTCCTAAATACAAAAACATTATAGAGTATTTAGATATTTTTTCTGTATAGCAAATTAGTGTACTTGAGCTCAAAAAATCGTTTAAATATAAATATTTAGAGGTATAACAAGTGTTATATTTATAAGTATCTTATTCAATATACCAATCTAAAAATTTTTTTCTAATTATCGTGGAGACTTTAACGCTGTTAGCAGACGGACTATATTATTATAGAACTTCTCAAGTATACTGTTATCTGAAGTATATATATATATATATTATACAGTGCAGTGTAATTTCCTATATTATATCCGTATCAGACCGATAATAGTGAACGCATTTCGTTCTTATTCCTCTCTTCAACTCCTAATTAAAACTACCTGTTGATATACACGTTTTTTTCATTTACAGCGAAAGGATCGGCAATAAAGCATGTTCTTCAGAGATCTTGTAGATTCTGAGTTACTGTAGATAGTGGTTATTTCAGAGGGCTTCCAAGGGGGGAGGGAAGATAATTCACCATTGGAAACTATAATCGTAATCCATACTTTTTGCTATAATAATTGTGTATATACGATATACCTGTATATATAGTAATAGTAATAGTATTGTGTTTTAAAGGAACCGTATTTGAATCCATTGTCAACCATTTATGTACAATTTTGCAAAAAAGAAGTTATCACGAATAATAGAAGGATCAGCCCAAGGCTCCAGGGTTCGGAATTAAAATTACATATAAATATTCTTTTGCTCGGTTGCATAAATTCACTATTGTACAATTTTTAACGGACCTTTAAATATTATAGTTTGACCCATCGATAGATCATATGAGTTTTGCAGTATGTTAAGATTTAAGAATATTTATAACTATACATAATATGTATATTTTTTATTATCCTGGATAAATTAGTAGTTGTAATTTTGGTTGTATTAAATATTTGTTAATATAATTTTTTCACGAATACTATGTGAGCTCATAGTAAATATTAAAGCCTATATTTTAAAATTTTTCAAAATAATGTTTACGAACATATTATTAATAATATAATGATAAGGTCTTGCAAGAACAAAAATATATTAAAATCAATTGAATTTAAACTAAATTTAAGTTTAAATTTTCCTGTTTTTTAATTTCATTAAATTTTAAAAATTAAAAAGGCTAAAAACTAACTTACTGACCAAATCGAACATTCCTCATCTACCATTCTATTGGGTATACTACTTTCAAATTCAGTCCACATATTCTAGGATATCTTTAAATATCATATATAAATTTTTGTCCTAAAATAGATAAATTTCATGAACATACAGATGTTATAAAAATATGTATATTATAGGTCAAAAATATAGTCAAAATTGCAGATTATTAATTGAAATCATCAAGCGTGTAATCAATTTAAATAATGCAATTTTAAAGAAAAATCATAAAAAAGTACAGTACTAGTAAAATGGTATTTTTTAAATTTTTGAAAAATTATAAAATGAGGTGCTTTTGTTTGTATACTACTTAGAAAAAAGATCCTTAAAAAAAAAGAAAAAGCTGTAATAAAATATGCATTGAAAATAACTAAAGTTATAACAACTTTACTAACTTTTCAATGAAAATCCATATAGGTAGGTACTGTATACAATTTATTATAGGTTTCCTTTTCCTTTTTGTTAATTTTCGCTTAAATATGAATATTGTATTCTATAAGTTTACCATACGGTTTATATACGATCTTCCGTAGTTGTTTTTAAAAGATTCATTAATATTTTTGTAATAAATGTTGGTTATAATATATTAATCAAGATTAATATATAACATAATTTATCATTTTTTAATGATGCATTTTATAAAATCTATAATAATAAACAAAGATTTGACAATTATCTGGACCTTTCTAGTAACAGTCAAACAATTCGAGAAATTATTATTATATTATTAGTCGATATCTTTGAGTACTTGTCAAGTTACATTTGTTTAGAAGATCTATGAAATAAATAGTAAAAAAAAGTGAGGTTCAAAAATGTCAGGATCTTTCCAATAATGAACAACAAGTCAATAACTAAATTGTTGGACATGTTTGGTTAATTTTACGAAATTTCGCATTTGGTATATCAGTAGTAGCTTAAAATTGAAAATTTCGATAAAACGTCAAACAAAATATATCTAAATCCTTTTCAATAATAATTAAAGATCAACGAATGACGTTGAAAACTTATGTTCCCTTTGTATCGCTAATTTCACGGTTGTAGATGTCCAGTTGCATAAAACATTTAACCAATACTGTTTCTAAATTTGATAAACTTTTATCTCATATTATGGATAATGGATTTTGAGTTTAAAACTTAGACTTAACAAAAGGTCAGTTTAAAGTTTACCAGGTATTTTTTATACAATTGGATATAAATCTCGACAAAATACAATGAAATGAATTTCTAACTTTTTTAATGGCGAAAGTCAGCTAAGTTATATTTCTACTTAGTACTTATAATGAAATTTTACTCGGTATATAATTTGTGAATGGTTTCATAGCTGGAATACGGATTAAAATGTAGTAGTTCTTAAATATTATATTTAAGCTTTTTATAATATAGAAATTATAGTATAATAATTTTTGTAAGTAATGTTTTTTTTATTCTCTGGAACTGGAAGCCATTTGTTACAAGAAAATCATTGATAATTTAAAAATCATATACGTAGTTATTTTTTTTTTAAATTTAAACTGTGAACTCGAATGCAGGTTAAAATAATATATTCAGCTGTATATATGTATTTTAATTATTTTTAAACACATAATAATTTCAGTTACATAACAATGCTTCTCGTCGATTGAAAACAATAATATTTCCGAAAGTTAAAATCGAGATGACTTTCTAAATTAGGAGTTTCCGCATGAAATCTTTTAAAAATATGTCTATACCTATAATTATAAATGGATTGTACACACGTATTATGGTGGTTAAATAATTATGTGTTACTAATTATTGTTACTTGGATTACAATTTAAAAAAAAATTATTATTTTATATATTAGAGTTTTATGAGTATTTAATATGATATAGATACAAGAACAATATTTTTTTTTTCATGCAAAGCCTTAAAAATTTGAATTTTTAAAACATTTTATCTTCCGGTACTTTACAATTGAGTATATAGTTGTCCATCGCTATAGTATCATATTATATACTCCTATTTTAGAAATGTGCTTACACTTTCGTTAAAATTTAATTTTCATATAAATAAATACAATTTAATAATAAACATGTATCTATAATTTATTTTAATAGATTTATGAATTTTTATATTACTTGAAAAAAATTCATATATTTGTATTTTATGAAATGTGAAAATTTCGTTTTAAATTTGAGTTTTCTAAAAAAAATCCAGCTTTTACACTATCTACGAAATGTATACCTTTTTTAGAAGTTCTCCGAGTCCTGTCTATTAATTTCTCGATAATTATATTGGACATATATCATTATTTTTACGTTTGTTATATTATTCATATATTTAATCGATGCAAAATATTTTCCGTTCATATAGGTATTTAAAAACCGGTTTCCTTAATAGACTTTTAATATTTTTATAAATTTATAATTCGAATTTAAAACATATCAATTACATCAGTAAATATCGATAATTCCCTATAATTTTGATATACCTATATATATATATATCATACTTCAGATTTAGCTTTAAATAAATATGATGAAAATTAAAATTTAAGCTAATATTATTATTATTAATAATTAAATATTAAAAAAAAAATATTTACAAATATTAGTTTAAAATATTTAATTTGCCTATATTCTAATTGTCCACCAGTTACCGCTATATTATAAAAAGTAGTCAGTTGTCAAACATTCATACCTACTATTATATATTTGATATATACAATAAAAAATGGCGCTGATACATGACCATTTTTAAATTACTTTTAAAATATAATAAAATAATTTTAAATTGTTGGATTTTCATTTTTTTTTTATTTTATTAAAATTTTCTATACAAAACCCCTTAATAATCGGGGGTATATCTTAAGGCATCTAGGGAGAGGGAACACAATTATAACGTCGTTCCCCAGTAAAATCCAAGGGGAACAAGTCCTTATCTTACCCCCTCAATTAGATCACTGGGTATCATATACTTGGGCTATTTTATTAATATAAATAAAAAAACACATATGTCCCTGATACAGATTCTATCACGATTTGTACATATTTTTATTTTATTTTTTCATAGACTTAAAACACATATTATCTTGCCGTAGGAGTTTATATTAATTATTATGATGCCTATCAATATTTTAATACGTTTAAGTCAGACCGCGTTGCGTGTAAAAGATATTCACTCGCCTAAAAACATGTGTTTTAAACGATTTTGATATTGTGTATAGAAATGGTAATAAAGTTGTAATATTGTATATAGTATAATTTATAATGACTGTTGTAACTTAAAATATTATTGAATTTTAAAAATAAATTAGCTATAAAATACTATAAGTTTCGAAGAAAGCAGAAATCGATTTCATTATAGGTATAATATTTATCATTATTATTTATAAGTATACATTTTCATACTCGAAAACTCGTTTTCAATATAATATTTCCAAACATTTTAATCGTTTTATTGCGTAGAACTACTGTATGTGTATATCCTTACAATATTTTATGTGAAACAGCTGTAAAAAAAAACATCAATTTTAATTTAAAAATCCTGTCAATATAAACTAGTGGAAGTACTTCGTTGAAAATATATTTTTGATAAATGTGTTGAATTTAAAATCAATGATAAATCATTTTCTTTCTTAAAACGGTTCTGAGGGGAGCTTGGTGTAATATATAAGGACGAAAATAAGGAAAAAAAAGGTCATGAACTTTCGGTTTTGAACTTTCCAGGGTAGAGGGGGGTGTTAACACTCACCCCCCCCCCTATTCACGTCCTTGACAATATACATATAGTATATACATATTTAAGTTATAAATTGTAACTATTATTAACCAATTATATATTTAACAATTTAATCATTTTAATCTAAACAAAACTATGTATTATATTTGCATGTCTTAAAACCTATAAATTTACTATCAATTTTATGATGTAAAAATCTCAAAATGTATAAATAATTGCTATATTATTATAAATCCAAAATTAGCGAAAACCATTTTGAAAAATTGTATCGCATTAACGTGATACTAAAATACATGATAATATTATATTTAAATTAATGTCTATATAAATTTAAATACAATACAAAATACACAGCCAAAATTACTTGTGAGAGTCCCTATATATTTTCTAGTATATTTTTTTTATCAAAATATTATATTTCGCCTTTTTCCCAAAAATGTTTAAATTGTTAAAGAAAAAAAAATTGACTTGATTTTCTCGATTTTTAAAATGTAATTTATTCACTAACGTACGAGTCGTATGACTAATCTATTGTAGTAAATTTTCAGGCGTTAAAAACTATAATTAGGTACCACTTTTATGGTATACAAACGTCAAAATATATAATTACTATATTATCTTAAGATTGATCAAATTGATTTGATACATACATATGTATTACATACATTATATGTAAATTTAAAGTCTTTAGATCATTATTTTTCGGAATTACGATGAAATAACTATAATCGATGTTGATAGAAACATGTTTTTTACATAATTTTCTGTAGTTTTTTCAAGCATTCTTTCTATAATATTTTGGATACAAATACAAAATATTTAAATATTTATAAAAATATTTTTAAGAAACCTTGTGCTCAATTATTTTGTAATTTGTGCATCCTTCTTGTATAATAATGTAATTTTAAATTTTCTATAATACCCGTTAATTTAAACTAAAAATATTTTTTATTACATTACATAATATCATCGAAGATAAGTTTATATCTCTGATGATTAGTTTTGATACTATATTAATATTTTTGTTTTCATTATTGGAATAATCAAAAAACGAAGCACTTTATAATTAATTTTGGGATCTTAAAATAGGTATAGGTAAAGATACGTCTATGTTTTTTTTTTGTTTACTAAACGTTTTTAATACCCATTCGTGCAATAATATATTATATAAAATTTCACTTGTTAACAAGAATAAATATTATATTACACTGTGTAAATAAAATGACAAGAATATAATGATTCAACGGTACCGTTAAAAATGCGTGGTTCTCGTCGTCAATCGCATGCGAAACTGTATATACTTCGCTCGTGTATATATTAATATTGCACACGTGCTTTTTTTTCATACTTTTTATTTGTTTTAATAATTGCTCGTACATAAATCGACGTCAAAACAAAACGAAATACCATAATAAAAATTAAGCAGTCATGCCGACAATGCAGTATATATATTATATAAAAAGGTATGTATGGTATATGAACCTCGTTTCGGTTACCTATATAATATTATATTAACACACACATACACATATAATATATATTATATATAATATGATTGCTGTACCCATGTGGACGATTACCGTGTACAAGAGATCGGCTCTCCTCTCAAGACGCGCGTATTTGTTCACAGGACATTTCTTAATTAGATGATCCGACGATCATTGTCTAATAATATTTTAATCAAATATATTATTATCAACATGATTTTTCAGAGTGATCAACGCAACTGCAGCGGCTTGGTTAAAACATATATTATATTGTTCTTGCATGCGAATCGGGTTACGAAATTATCCACATACATATATCAACAACGATTCTTTTAAAGAAGATATATAATCATATTTTAGATTTTGGAGTGAGAAATCTATTGTTTGAATAAAAATGTTTATTTAAGGAATTGAGTTGGAGTAAATAGCTATTTTGATAGCAATGATTCGTTTTAGACGGAACTTTTCAGAGACTAATTTTTATTTTTCCAATAGTTTTCTCAATCGTAAAGGAAAACTTCTTTCTATAACGGCAACATTTTTATAAAAGGAAGAATACCAAATAAAGTTAATACATGGTTTAATATATATTACTAAAATAGTATACATGGTGACGTTAGGAAATTTTCAAATTTTCATTTTATAGTATAATAATTTCATAAGTTCAACATTAATTAATATAGTTACACGGCGAGCTTCAATCAAAACCATTTTTTAGAATGCAAAGATTTATTGTTATTGGGTTCAAATTTAATATATCTAAATTATTAAATATCTGACTCGACGATCGAAGTGCTTTCTCTCCCTATTTGTTGCCTTTTATATATTATAGTTAATATTATTGCGTACATAAGCGAACATGGTAGAATTATTAAACTTGGATGCAAAATAATCTTGTATATTAAAATTTTACTTACAATCAGAGTTAAAAAAAAAAAATTTCCAACAATAAAAATATTTGGTAAAAGTTCCATAAATAGAACGTTTTTATACTATCGTTAAATATATTATATATAAGGACATAGGTAATAAATAAATAGTCTAATTAAAGCGTTACCTATATAAAATATTTTCGCTGATAAGGGTAAGGCCTAAATTATAGATGGATCTGTTTCATAGACGAATTGAATTAAATATAATTATTTTACATTAACAATATTTTTGGTATGATTTGATTTTATCTAATACAAATAAAATGTATAAGTAACTGCAAAATTTTCGTTAAATAGACTCTTTTATTCCTGCCCCGTAACTCACTTCATAATATTTACTTATTATTATAATCTATTTTTGGACACACAAATGCGTCTTTCTCTTTTGACGAAATATTTGTAAAAAAAAGTACATTTCGAAAAAAATGCTTCTAAGAATTTTGTGATAAAAAGTTCGTGACCATCTGTATATATCCGAGATTATTGCCTAGCAAAGTATGTTTATCGTTGACTTTGTGAATATTATCACCGATCGTTAATGTCTCTGCGGTTAAAAGTATATACTATATTATATTATATCATGTTAGGTATAACATTTTATAGTTTTATAAGTAGGTACTACTATAAGTACTAATATAATTTAAAACTCTAAAACTTTATTAGGTAAGTAAGGCCATACCTAGAGGAGTTTCAGGTTCAACCCCCCTCCCCCCGAATAAAATAAAAATCAATGATTTATTTGATATACTTTTAGTGTTTATTTAATAAAAAAATAAAAATGTTAACTAGAAAATAAAACCGGTTTGCAAACAATATAAAAATGATGTTAAATAATAATTATTTTTTTATATATTAAATAAATTATAGTTTTAATTTTTTTCCAAATAATTCATATTATAGCTGTATTTTCATAATATTTTTTAATACATTCATAAAAATATTTTTTTTTGAGACTAAAAAATTAAAACTATTCATGTATGTTTATCGCATTAATGAAACACAAATAAACTTAATAGAACTAAACTAAATATGTAATAGCCATTGGTATATTAAATGACTATTATTTTTTATATTTATATATATATATTTTTTTTTTTTTTAAAAGAATTTTAAATTTATTTTCATAAAAATGATCACATACATAATTTTTAATAATCTCTGCATATTTTTGTACTTAATATAAATTATGAATTATAATAATATACAGTGGCGGCTCGTGTGTAGGAGTGACGGGGCGATCGCCCCTCCTCTAAGATTATAGAAAATTACTTATTAACAAGTTAGATATTGATTTAAATATTAACAATTATTTATATTTACATTGTAATGCATTTTCATAATATTATTGTTGAGAGTAAAAATTGTTTTCCATTGTTATGAAAACACTATAAGGTAATCAGAGTTTAAAATATATATATATAGGTTAAAATAGGTACCGATTATTATTCTTCTGCCCGGTTATCGAGTATTGAACAGCGCTCAGCGACGTTGACAATCGCCCGTCATAACTGTGCGATCAAAACACAAAAACATAAGAGGAGGAATTCGGTAATAATGCGGTCGCCGGAGCGATACGAATAATCGCCCGGCAAGCATGTGGACTGCGGAACGGTACGGAATAAGTTAACGAGTATTATACTGTGTGTTCGTGACGCGTGCACATTTCTATATTTCTTTATTATTCATTTAATTTATTCTTTTATTACTGGTGTATATTATTATAGTAGATAAAAATTCGGTATCATATTAACAGAAAATTGAAATAAAACAACTTGGAAAACCTGTTTACTGAAACGAAAGATAGATGATTAAATTTCGAGCATAAAACTATAAGTTTTATTATTATTTTGTAATTTTAGTATTTTGTAAGACGTATTCATATATATTTTGTTTTTCTATATGGTATTAATTTCGGTCTAATAAATACCTCTTGAATAATTGGTACCTACATAATAATTATTGTTGTATTCTATATGATGCTTTTCAAAAATGAATAATTTTCAATCGCTCTAACCACTTTCAAAGTCCACGAGCAGCCACTGATAATATAT
Organism: Pemphigus obesinymphae; assembly: GCA_025469235.1. Classification (NCBI taxonomy): domain Eukaryota; kingdom Metazoa; phylum Arthropoda; class Insecta; order Hemiptera; family Aphididae; genus Pemphigus; species Pemphigus obesinymphae. Next base: position 56,164 of record JAIPRL010001512.1, on the reverse strand, counting down.
TATATGATAAATATTTCATGAAGTTGTCAGGATATTTCTTTCAGTTTTCAATTTTCATAGTGTTTTTTTTTTTATACATGTGTTATCTATGTAAAAAATATACATAAATATAGTTTTTCTTTTTAGTATTTTAGGGCATTTTTTCTTTCGGGTATATTTTCCACTCGTATATAATATTTACCATATACCTACAAGTACAAATTAGGGTTACAGTTACAAATTATAGGTACTATGATCATTTGGATCAAAATAAGTACCTATCTATGTGTAACGCGCACAGGCATTTACTCGGAATATAAGTGCGTCATCGGTGTATATAGTTCGTGCTTTTTCATTAATTTATATAATTGCCTTGGCAGTCAGTGTACGATTCCATTTACAGTGTTTTATATAAAACCGATGAACCGATATATAAATGTATGTAATATATTTTTTCTAATAACAGAAATGCGACAATTATTATTTTCTAGCGAGGTACGTACGATATTTACTTGCCGTTACAGAGCACGTACGAGTAAGCAGACTCGGGTAGTATTCTGAATACAGTATTCGGAATACTGTATTCAGTACTTTTAAGGTATTCCGAATATGTTTTAAATGCTTTTTTTAACGTATTTAATACAGTATTTTGAGTACCTTTTACAAGTGGTTATTCCGAATACTTTTTAAGGTTCAATCACATTTTTAAAAATAATTTAAACTATATTTAGTGGGATAGTAATATTATTTTTCAATTTTAAATATGTTGGTTTAAATATTCTAAAAGTATTATATTTATTGATAGTATTTTTTTATTATAATAAATTTAATAATTATGGTAGGTGGATAGAAAGTGATATATGATCTAATATATAATACTTATTATTAAACATTTTTTAAAAAAGATTGTATTAATATTAAGTCAATGCGAGTATAATGCTTCTTTATTTGGTTTTACAAAAAAAAAAAAAAAAATTATACCCACTCATATATTACTTAATTGAATTACACAAAATAATTAACTTTATAATTTTATTATTGTTATAGTAATTTAAACGGGAGAAATATGATTAAATTTAATAATATTATAATTAGGTAATTACTTTTTTGTTATTGAAATCTAGTAAAAAAATAATGAATTCTACAAGTATTTGGAATACGTTTTGTGAAGTATTAATACTTAAGTATAAATACTTAGAGAATACTATTATCATAAAGTATTCGAATACACATTCTGAACACTTATTTTGGAAGTATTCAGAATATGTATTTTAAATACTTTTATAAGGAAACGCATCGAAGATATTATATACGTACGTTTAGTCTAAAATAGTGAGATATATTGCAATATTTCATTGAAGAACATTTTGATGGAGAACTTTCTGGCACAAAAAATGTCATCTAGTTTTTACTTTAAAAAGTTTATTTTTAGAATTTTCCTCGAATTTTAACTCAAATAAATACGAAAAATTGATTGAAAATATGTTTTGACTAAATTGATTTTGGTTATCACTAATAAATAAAATAAAAATAAATAAAAAATATTTTGAGCTATTTATAACTACAGATATTTTAAAATTTATTTACCTAACAGGTTCTTTTTATAATAAAATTAGTATTTTTAAGCGTTTTGTCCAATTGAAATTCGGGGTCCGGAAAATTTCACCAACATGCATATTATTCACCAATGTTATTATTTTCCAATGAAAATTCGTCAATACAAATTAAATGATTTACTTAATGCGTTAAATATTATAATAATTTTTTAATTTTAATGGTCTACTATATTATACAATATGGTAAATATTTTCTAAAATATTCTTCGATTTATAGTAAAACATCAGTTAAAAATTTAGATATTTTAAGGAAATGTATGGCTAAGATATCAGTTTTCTGGAATTCTCGTTAAATTTAAATTTAAAATATCCCCCTCCCATTCCTCCCGATTTTTGTGAGACATTATATCGGCCAATATTAATAGGACTCAGTTTAAATGCTTTTCATTAATAATTATTATTTCACACGAATAGTTTTGACGAAATTTAACGTTGGTAAAAATTACTATTGACAATAAATAAAAATTGGCCCATGTCGATAAATTGTCTCTATTACAAAAGTGCCGTTAGTGAATCATACCGGTTGGCGAAATTGTCGAGTCCACAAAATTTGATAGTAATTTAATCGTATGTCATACTGATTATATTAGAGACACATTTTGTTTTCATAACAATTTTAAGTTTTTCGTGATGTTTATTATTTCTAAGGCAAACGTTATTTAAATTTTATATTATCACTATAGATTATGTGATATATTTTAAACGTAACTTGGAAACGTGATAGTCATTGTTTTTCACTTATCTCACAAAGAGACTTGTGTTTTCGGTGTAATACATATAATTAAAAATAAAAATATATACCTAGCCATGATAATTTTATTTGTTATTTTGTGATTTACCGTAGGTACATTTATAAAATATTTCCGTTAAAAAATATAGTTTTTCTATAATTTATGATTATGGAAATTATTTAGTTTTTTTAAAATTACCACTTCAAAGTACTTATATTAACTATAGAATCAACTGACTATCAAAAAAGTCCTATATTCCAAAATTTTTTAATTTTTTTTGTTCGAAATGTTGCTCACGGAAATAAAAAGTGAACATTATTATTTATTTATTCACTCTGTTCGGAATCTAAAATAGTTATGGAGAATGAAAATTTGTTATCTCCTATCTATAAATGCGGAATATTGATCCTGAAAACACATGGAATTTCGAGATTTTTATTTAGTTTGCAGTGCGAATTGGTCAACATTTTGATAATTTGTATATTACCTATATTATATTCATCGCAGGAAAGGCGATAAATTCGTATACCTATGTATAAGATATGCGCCACAATAATTAATTATGAACACACGTATATAGTATATACACATAATATTATTAATGCTGGGCATAAACAAGTTAATAAGTTAGTAGTTAAGTTAAAAATTAGGTTAATTTTAATTTTTAACTTAACTTTTTATATTTGATTTTTGTTAACTTACATTATTAACTTAACTTATTTTTGATTATGTTAACTTTTAAATAACAAGTTACTTTAAATTAAAACTCAGTTAAGTTAATTTTGAAATAATTGATATATTTTGATTTCATATTGTTTATTGCCAAAATGGTTGAATAAAAATAAAGTGATTTTTATCGTTTCTCATAATTATTGTATTATAAGAATTAATTATTTTCCGAAAATATAAATAAAAACAGAATACCTATAATATACTATATAATAATCCCCACGTAATATAAATTGAATAATATATTAGATTTTTCCCACCAATAAACAGTATTTAGGTAAGTACTAATTTGCAATAAGCAATTTCCATTTGTTAGAATTTTGAAGAAAATAGTACTAATAAAACCTTTTTATGAACCTATATTTGTTGTTGATTTTAATAATGATTATTTATTAAAAATATATTGTGGTATTTTCAATAGTATTATGCTAATGATTTTTAAAAATTTCAAGATGTCTAAAATTAAAAAATAACAGGATTTCCAAAAAAGTAATAGATTCTTAATTATACTTATAGGTACATCTCAACTAGCGTTATATTGACTCGTACATAGAAAATTAACTCAACTTAAAATGATAAGTTATTTTTTTTAACTTTATTTAACTTATAACTTAAATTAATCGTTAAGAAAAAAAATAACTATTAACTTGAAGCTTTTACTATTTTTTTCTGCTAACTTAACTTAACTGAGTTAAAAAAAATCATTAACTTGACCAGTATTGCATAATATAATATTATATTATTGTACATTTATACTTATATAGGTATATATATATATACCTATATATATTATATATATTTAGAAAACGATTTATAATACATAATCTTTTACTTTGCTTGAATAATTATTATCAAAATGCAATTTATTTTGGACATATTATAGTTTATAGATTATTATCGAGTTGTTAATATAATATATTATGTCGGGTAAAGTGTAAAGAACGTTATTATCTTTGTATATATTAATACATATACACTATTATCTATGTTTTTTTTATCATGCATTTTAAATCAATCATTTTTTTCATTTTCTTTTTGCGGATTAGTGGTAAAACGTTTGATCATCATAAGTTATGTACCTATATAACTTCGCGCCCAAAATAACACACTATAAAATACATTTCGAATGACTCTTATACCAATGTAATATGTTTATTATATGATTAAAATATATTATGCCTATTTAACGATTAACTATGTAGATATAGAAATAACGTTTGGTTTTTGGACGTTATGATCCATTAACCTGCCTGTATTCAGACGTGTTCTTTCGGAGGCGGTGACGCATTAAAAATATTTAAAAAAATATATATATACATATATACGAATATTATAAATAATATTTCGTCCCGTTAAACACATAATGTTTCGTGAGCATGCGTATAATTAGTCCTACTGCTGCAGGTGGTTCGTTTCGGACGATTTGTTATTCACATGTTATGTACGATTGTAATTACCATATTATAAATAAATGTGTGTGTGCATATTTACGTTCATAATTATTCCAAAGAGAACGATGCCGAGAGAATGAACGAAAATTAAACCATTATGTCAGTGAATCGATAACAAAACAAATATTTTTATTCGACAACTTCACCTACCCCCCTCCCACCTATTTTCCAAAATTATTTTTATAATAATTTCAATAATTAGTACACGATTAATGTAAAATAAAAATAATTAATTTGTAATTATTACAAAATCTAAATTTAAAGGAAGTAATGGAGGGGCGAAACATTTCGAAAAATGTTCGGCATAATATCATATCATTTTACAAAATATTGTTGAACATGAAAGTTACTCAGTTTGATCATTTTAAAAATATTTTAAGTGTAAAATGCTGTAACTTTTTGATCACACATTATTTTGTAATATCTCGATATTAATATTAATCTTCAAGATATTAGTATTATATGTATTTAAACTCAAATTTCAACTTAGATGCCACATTTTAAATTTTGGGCGGCGCGACTCTGTACGACAAAATACTATTGATTCTACAATGATGTTCTCTATGTTTTGTATCTCTATCTTTTGAGTAAAAGGATTTGAGTATACAGAAATTTTTGACTAAAAAAGTTTTTTTGATAGAAAGTTCGTTCTAGAAGTTCTTTTTCTAGTAGTATCTTTCGGAATTAAGGAAAAGTATCATTTTTATCCATGAGAAAATGACAAATAAAATTTTTATGGTTATTAAATAATATATTATACATAACAGCATTTACTGATCAACTACAGGATATGTAGGGGAGACCTGATATGGTTGTTACAGTTTTACAATTAAACATTTTTATTAAACATACTTCTTAAAAAAAAATAAGATATTTGTTGAATTATTAAATATACTATCTTGAGAACTTCCTATAAAAATATCAAACACTAATATTTTGTCAAAATAAATTTTTTAAATGTTTTAAAAATATATGGAATTTGTGACGATTGATCCCAATAAAAGATTGGTAAATAAAATGACAAATAACATGAAAATATAACTTTTATTTGTCAATATCATATTTGTATCAAATTTTAAAGTAAGTACTCATATAAAAAGTAAGCAAATAAATTAAATCCATAAAATAATAAGCAATAAATTGGTAAAATATAACAAATTCAAATCATAATTAGTTGTACATAATGATAACATATACACGGGACATTCAGCCCTTTGTCATTTGTGACAACAAATCTTATTCAACTTTTTTAGAAAAATTATTATTTACAGCTTATCACTTATAAATACAGTTCAAAAAGACATACCAAAAATTACGTTAATAAACTAGTTATTTGCTGAGTTAATAAAAACAACGTTAGTAATAATATATAAAGGACAAATATCAAATCATTGATTATTTGTAAATGATGAAAACGTAAAATGTATTTAAGCAAAAAAATTACTTGGCGAATTAAAATTCACATTTTTCGGTATAAAATTGGACAAACGACTATAATTTGCCGTTCGCCGTGACAAAAATGATTATAATCATTTTGATAATGTATAAAATATGCGTAACGAAAATAACCCCCATCTTGTTGCAGAGTTATTAACATTGTGACAACCAACCCATGTGACGACTAGTCCCGGTCTCCTTTACTCAAAAGTTCACTCATATCTTATATTTCAAATTCAACAAACTGAAATAAATTAAATTTCAAATAAATTAGATAAATAGATATTAATTGTAATTAAAATATTACAGGGGAGAGTATTTTTTAAACAAAATAAGTGGGGCGATGAAAAATCTCAGGGGATGACATAACCCGTACCCCACCCCCATAGCCTCTATTACTGAGTATAAATGATACTCGATGCTTTTATATGTATACATAAATGATGTTATAAATGTATATATTTATAAATACCAATATATTATAATGTATCTATTTATATGCGTGTAATAATGTGATTTTCATTTTTTTTTTATATTCGTTAATAGTGTAGATACTATAATGTATAGGTAATCTGCAGATAACAGGTGTACGGACGAAAAAACGTTATTTTATCTATAACATATGCATATGCTCTCAGACAGACTGTAGACGAAATTAAATGATCGAGACGTCATAATGATAATATCATAAATGCGGTACCTATCTATATATTTTTATTATTTACGTTTTTTCAGTAAGTATTACATAATGTTATATTACATAATATTTTTGTTAATCGTCGATACGACGATGCTGTTTGTCCAGAAAAAATGTTTTATTGTCGCATAATAATAATAAAAGCGCTATTCTGACTAACTGAATACTATTTGGTTTTATTAGTATTAAAATGAAATAAAAAAAAAAAAAGATAAAAATACGAAATTAATTAAAAATAATTTTGTTTCTATCTTGTGACAGTAAACTAGAAACACTTCTTATATTTATTCATTAAAAATAACTAGCTACAGTAGAGCTGAATAAAAAAATACTAAAATATTTTGTAACTTATAATAGGATGAAAAATAAAATATTTAGAGTACCTATTAAGTTATGTTTTACATGGTGACCGTTAAATCATGATAGTACTGTCCTACGATTAAGTTAACTTTTGTAAAACTATAACAGTGTGACTGTAGTGGTTGTAGCATGCCTTGAAGCTAGGTTAAATTTTATAGGTACGTATATTTATATATTTCATAATTTTGTAATTTTACTTATTATATAAAAAATATGGGTATTTCTAATATATCTATTAGATGACTTTAGCTATTGAAGATTCAAAGTTTTATAATTTTTCAAGAATTAACGAAGATATGTTTAACACATTACAATAAAATAAGTATATACATTTGAAAATGTAGTAGAAAGTGTTACTATCATACTATTATTACAGTTGTTATATCTATTTAAAAATATTGACAATTTAATATATACAACTTCTTTGTTATACAGTATTTTGCAACCATGGTATGAAATTTATCTCGGTAATAATTATCTACTTTTTAAAATTTGTAACAGATGTTTAAACTCTAATTTTAAATTATACGACACATTGGCCTGCGTAGTATAATCCCAGAAACAGTTACACCAGAATGAACATTCTCGTGTAGTTCTAAAAATATCCGTCATGTTGGCTATATTGTAAGCTTGATTGTGCCTCGCGACAATTTTTTATATTTATGTTACATCTATGTGGTGTTCATCAGAAATTACATCATGATATGAAATGATAATGATACCGAGTTGTTTCCTACCAATCAATAATATTACACGATTTCTCATAGTGTATCAATCAGGATACAATTTATCGTACTACATTTCATATGACATTTGATTCGGGCTTGTGTACGGTTGTACTGAGCCTATTTTACATCATGTGGCATTGATTTTTTTGAACGATTATATAAGAACATAATATTATTATCAGTGCTCAATGTTCATTCTAAATTAACTTATTCTGTTGTATAATTTTGCTATATTTTCTATAATACTAGTGCACAATATTGTAGATTGGTACAATTTTAGTGTTCATCATGTAGGATTTTAAAACTAAACGTATTGAAATGCGTTTACATACCTGTATGAGTTACAGTTATATTTTATCGCGCTTATTTTGACACAAGAATAACTAGTCATATATTAGATATATGTCCTGTTTTCTTATAAATCCATCATTAGCTGAGATATGTATGATACGTGGTTATTAATTATTTTAATCATGGATAATTCATGTATACCTACGATTGGAAGAACACATATTATATAATTATATTTATTCCATGATTTTCTCAGACAATATTTTTTTTAATATGTATATTTACTCTTAATATTTTTTTACTCCTTGGGCCTAACAGTTCAGAGATATGCATGGTCCATAATATAGTCACTGTCGTGAGGACTGACGGGTAAAAAATATATTATTATATGATATATCGTTCCTAACAACAGTACTAACACCATATTTTATGATAACGAATATATCTTTAATGTAGAGGTAGACAATCTAAATATCATCTAATATCACGAATATAGTATATAGTACATAGAGTATATAGAGATGCCTTTTCGTATACTCGTATGCATAGTAATATGAAGTAATCTAAACAGCGAATTACAGTATGACCTTATATGAGGGAGTGAAATACCCTATTACGGTATTCGCCCAGTTTGAAGTTTTTATCAATTATTATCTAGTTGTTTATCAAATTCATATAACACATTTAGGACAGTTTCTTTATTTTGCTTACACGTTACAATTGAATATAATTTAACAACTTACTGAAGATATTTTAAACGTAACACAGTAGGTAAATACACAAATAATAATTCAAAACTCGAAATGCGACAAACACACGGAACACACAAACACAATAGAATATTTTTATCAAGGTGTTTTTTACATATGGTCATACTGTAGTTTGCTGTTTTCCTTACTTCACATTTTTATGCCTATGGCCACCCCCTGATATAATAGCAGTGATACGACACTGTTATAATATCCTTTGTTCTCGATAATGGCGGCAGAGGACTTTGAATACGGGCGCTCATATTTTGCTTCAGATTTAAACATAATTGTTCCGTCGTGCGATAACTCAGTACCCACAGCAACGGCTATTTGTCTGATAAAAATTATTTTAAACGCGAAATTCAAATAATCCATATGTTCTTCGTACACATACCATAAACATCGTTTGGTTACAAAACGTGAAATTCTCTATCTATTTCATGACAAGACATAGTACACATGGTTAAAACTTAATGTTATAATTAATATATGGCTTAATAGTGATAACAAAACAGAATTATGTTATAACGTTTCTATTGTTTAGCGCATCTACTTTAGTTGATTACCAATTTAATGCACCGAGAAGTTATCTGATTAGTAATCCGATAAGAAGCATAGAAATTCATCAGATTGCTCAATTGATTGAATATACGGAACAACAGTCGTAAATAACAGTATTACAATGACTGGATTAGGAGGGGGTTCATTAATGGTAAAATCGTAAGCCTTTTCTAACATCCTGTATGGATTCCATTGTTCTATAATTCAACATCTAGTCAGGATCCCAAGTAACCCAGCAAGTTTGTGTTATGTGCTATCGGAAGCATTGGGATCCGTAGGTACATGATGATATATTCTACCACTGAGATTTGTACATTATATTAGGAATGGTATTAACTATTATGTGTTATTATATATGATCCCCGCTATTCATCTGGTCTTAGCAAAGAGATTAAAGTGACTGCACGTTATCTTAAATTGTACATTTTTATCGGACAAATCGCCACAAAATAGTAGCTGTTCTATCACTGAACATATGATTAAATAAATTATACAAAATGTCAGCCCTCGTGCGTTCAAGATACCATTGTCAATCAAGGTCGTCATTGTCGAGAGCGAAGGATTTTGAAACATTGATGCACCACTACTATTATATTATATTCTGGTGTACTCTGATTAAACGAGTTTGTTTAAAATTATAATCTATATTAATACGTATTTTTATAAAATTATTTATTGTGCGACATTAAAAAATATAAAATGAAAAAATAGGTTTTAATTTTTGACAATTGACCCCCCCCCCTCCTGTATTAGATGACCTCTAGAGTCTAGACATTATAATAACGCGTCATTGTTTGACTAGCATAGACCTTCGTTGATCTTTATCTTTATGATTATCTAAATAACCAACAATTCTATATGATTATGACATGCGTATAACTTTCCGATAAGATTTTTTTTCTTTGAAAACGGTTCATTTATAAAGTATTTATCAGATTTTTTTACCATATGCATTTATATTACAGTCTTCGTTTCCATCACTAATATACACCTCTATATCTATATACAATATGAGTATAATATAATATGTGGTTCAATTAACTTTTTTTCATCAACGGCACGTGTAAAACACTCAACAACGTACGCGGTAATATTTTAATGATATTAACGTGGCACTTAAAACGACATTGCTCCGTATGCAATCAATTGAACGGTAAAAAAAATAGATCTTCCTGTTCCAGGAAAATCGTATTTTTAAATTGAAAAATTCTTATTTTTTATTAAATTATATATCTAATGTATGTTTAATAGACGTGGCATGATATATAGTTTCGAATTTATATAAAAAAATATTATATAAATCGGTATTTTAGAGTACATCACCGAATAAAAATGTGTAATATCTAATATTCTAATGTCTAATGCTTACATTTAGACTCAATAATTATTATTAATCTCGACAACAAATTATGATTTTTCCTTATTATAATAATAATAATAATTAGCATGCGTATAGGAGTAAAGTGATCGTATTTGCTGCTCATATTGTTTTTGACACAATATTATCAAAAAAAAAAAAAAAAGCAGAATATTATAGTTCAATAATTATCGTAATTTTTAAATTAGATATTATTGTTTTAAGTTGATTTTAAATTTTACAATGATATTTAATTATTTTTTTATAATACGTGTAGGTTACTCTAACGAATGATGCCATCCGATCTGAGAAACATTTATATTACATTACATAAATATGTGCCGAATAGGTATTATCATTGATTATATATAATCAATGGTATTATTAATATTTATTCACAAACCCGATTTAAAAATCCGATCTATATTCTTTACACATTTAGCATTTTCGCTCATTAACCAATGAATCGAATGATCTGAGTAAATTACGCATCATTATCCAAGGATGTTTGTGTAATAATTAATATATTTAGCATGTTTACGCATGTACACGTCTGTCTACATAAAAAAACAAGACTGATACAAAATATAAACTTATCACCACTGAGAAATTATCAATTCGAAAAGATGCTGATAATGTAAATACTTTCGTCCGTGCTCTCACCAGTGAAACATGGAACTATGCGCCACGAATACGTGGCTACTTTGAAAAGTTCGGTGAACCGATCTTTACGTACACTGAGTTTGTCAGAAATTTTGTGACAAATTAAAATGATAGTTTTATCGGTCTATAAAAAACCGACGAAACACATAAATTCTAAATGTCACCATATTATAATGTACCGATAACTGCATTAATCTAGAAAAAATAAAATAAAAAAATTCAATACATTCGTTTACCTTATTCTGTGAGAAAATTGTCAAAAGTTTTCCACGACTCTCTTAAAGTATCTCAAACAAAAGCCCCTAAGTACACTATATTAAATATAAGGCCAAATTTTGGCTTTTAAAATAACATAAAAAATATTATACGTATTAAGTGTGTTGAGTGTTTTGTTTATTCGACAAAATAATACTGAATACCAAAAAAACTTAAATTATGATTGATTAAATTGATTAAATGTTTTTTTTTTTTTTTTTTTAATGATATAGATAGCGAAGGAAGTTGTTCGGATGGACGTGTACGGGGCGTGTGGAGGCGGCGGTTAAAAAGAGGACCGGTGGCACAACGACGGGTGTTGTAATGACATCTCCACCTTCCCGGTTCCTGTCGTCAGCGATAACATTGCTGCTGCTGTTGCTACTGTTCGCCGTGCCTTATTATGTCGTGTCCGCCACCGTGTCCATCACTCGACATCATCGCGGCGACGTGTTCGACGTGTCAGGTAAACAACTGAAAAACGAAAAATAAAAAAAAAACCTTGTTAAGATATCACGAAAACCGACGAAAGCGCGAATCGCATAATTTTTCAACCAAGACTTAGAGGATGTTAAACCTGCATTTTGCTCTCGCTGCAGTCTAACCAACAAACAGTACCTACAGAAAATATACGTTCTGCATCATTATTACAACTTAATCAATTCTAATATTAGATTTGCCTATTACCAAATTTATAGACGATATAAAATTATCTATGCAGTATTCTCTTCTTTTTTTTTTTTTTTTTTTTTTTTAAAAAAATATTTCATTGTAAAGAGAAATATCTATTTAAATTATTGATATAATATTTATATATCTCTAAAAAAAAAATTAGATAATTATCTCGTATATAAATTTGGCAACATTAGAAATGTCGAAGTTTTTGAAGTTTTAAAAAATAAAAATAAAATAAAATATATAAATATTAATATAACTTATCATAACGCATTAAAAGCGAAATAGAATTTAAATCCCGGGTGAAGTCTGTTATAACAGCTAGCATATTATATTTAAAATACATTTTAAAAAGAGATTTTTTCATAGAAAATTAAATCTATATTTTTTTTTTTTAGAAATTTAATTTTTAGTTACCCCTCCCCCCCCCCCCCCCCAAATAAAAATAAAATAAAACCACTCTGAAACGTTTATTTATTGAATGCAATGATTTATCATTGCTTTCAATTAAAAATAATAATAATACATTATCCTATACGTGAACCCAAGTTTCGATGGACCAACTTCTTTCACCTATATCCTACCTGACGTGCAAAGTGCTTCCCTGAATTTTTTAATTTTAATATTTAATATTTAAATCTTAATTTATTTTACTTTAAAAATATATATTGATTGGAACATATAAAGCTTAATAAAGTAATCAATTATTATTCAACATTATACATTTACTAACCGTTTTATATTATCGACCTTTTAAAATCATTTTTTTTTTCTAAAAAGTTAATATTTTAACAATTTCATTCTTCAATACCATTATTAACTTATATTCTATTTGTTTGATATAAAAAATAATAAATTTTCACAGGGAAAATATTTTGTTGGTAAAGTTTTGTGTTTTTTAAAACCTAAACTCATTTTGTTCACAACAAAACTTTTAACTTTTTGTCTTACATACTTAAGAAAATACACTCGATATATGAATAGGATTAATACATTTTACATTAAAATTTTTACTGAATATTAAGAAAATTAAACAATTTAAAGATATTTAAATGCCTTTTTAACGTAATTATTTCAAACATCTATAAGAAGTCAATTAATTCAAGTCACCTTTATTAATAATTGTACCTATATTTTTATATCTTGCAGTTGTTTTCTATTTTCTTAATTTATATTTATTTTTTTTAAACTAACTTTAAATAGTTAAGTTGATAGCCTTTTTTTTTCTTTTTTTTTTGTTTATTGACGTTTTGAATTAAGTAATTGAAGTAATTTAAAATAAGGCAAATAGTAAAATTAATAGCTTTTTTTTTACTTATTCACGTTTTAAATGAAGTAATTAAGAATTTTGTTGAGAAATGTTGCAGAAATGAAGTATTTTTCGGAATTTTAAGTCGGCAAAATATAAATTACTTATTAGGATTTTAGTTGAAAATTTTTCTTTTACATATTTTATGTTTTGAAAAGAAGTATTATATAATTTTTTCCAAATTTTCATCCCCCCACCCAAAAAAAATCTTGTGCTCTTGTGTATTATTTTGAAATTGCGTTTGTTTGATATATTATGTACTTACGTAAAGGAAATCCTTACGGATACGAGATTTTGGGCGAATTTTGATCAAAATCCCAGATATGCCATAATAATATTAAAAAATACTCTTTCCAGAAATGTGGATCATGGATGTCATCAATAAAAATCCGGATCACTCAGTAAAATGCATAGAATTAATTTTTTTGATTTTCTGATTACTAACGTATACATTGGTCATAAGATACCAGCTATTAATTATCGAAGGAAAAATAAATACATACTATTTTTTTTACCGTATATTAAAGGGCGGGAATGGAAATTAAAAATGAAAATCTATCATATAAATTACTGAGATCTGAGTAATATGGCTGGTATATTTTTTCATGTAGGTACCGAGGGTCAAATTGGATACATATTAAAAATCAAATTATTTTACTATCTACTCGTGTAAAAATACTTATTTATATGTATACATAAATTTATATTTACATGTATGTTTATTTTTTACCGTCAAATTCTCTAGGGCATTTCCGAATTCGAAATCGATTTCCAAGTCATTTAAGACAATATGTGCACACAAACGCGTTTCAAAGTAACACGCCGGCACGTGACAAAGACAATAATACCGACATATCAGTGTGAATGTATCCATTGACTCGCGAAGTTTTCGTCATATTTCTTCTACCAGCTATAGCGTACAGATGGAGAGTACGCGTGTATTGCGTTTTACGAGCAATCAAATCCATATATATATAAATGATAAAATATATTTAATTACCTACTCGCGCACGAGTTATATATTTAATAAACGCCCGTTAGCGTCGAATAATAAAAACGTAGACAAATTAAACCGTTAGATATGATCCGCAGACCGCAATCCTCTCCTATATTTTAATCTATTCGGCTAATCCTACCCCCTAAAACGTAGTATAATGACCTTTTTTTTCATAGTCACCAGTCCCAAAGAAATGTCGACTCCCTGCTTAAATTACATATTCAATTTTCTGACTTCAAGACTGTTCTGACCTCCCTCCCAAAATACCATCCTTGTTAGCAAATGTCGGCACACTTCAAACACTCCCCCTCCCCATTTGTTGCTCATATAAAACTTGAATGGCTCCGAGGGATAATAGTTCCATATTTTTGAATTTACGTATAACGTAATTTTCTTGGCGTATTCACTACCCCCCCTACAAAAAAAAAAAAAAAACGCGTGGTACGAAAGTGGATTATTTATAGATAGTACTTTAGAATATTCCTTAAAATATTAATATTTTGAAAACGGACAAAATATATGCACGTAATTAGTCTAAACATTTTTCTAGATAAAAAGTGACAAGTAATCTAAACAATTGTCTCGAATCTAGATAATTATTTCATATTTGCATTTTTTTTTTTTTTTGAATCGATCGTCAACTGGGAACGGTTCATTGATAATAATGATAATTTCAAAAATACATAATTTTCCTAAGAATGTATTTAGTACGGATGTGAACATGCGACCTAAAAAATATAAGGCGAAGTTGAAAAATAATCTATCTTGAAAGTGAAAATTGTGAAATATGTATTATACAGGCTGCGAATTCATAGAAATTTCACTTTATTTTTATGTATAATTTATGTATGTAAAATATAGTTATATAATGATTGGTACTAAATTCGAATCGCGTATCAATTTTGATATTGTGACTTCGGGTTTATAAAATAATAAGTAAATAATAAATAAACTAGTTATGATCAGTGACTACATAAGTGATATATAGTATTTATAATTACCAAAAAATTTTATTTATCTATGCCCAACACTATGTGAAATATGTAGATATATACATATTCTTAAACAAAAACATATTCCCCAATTCTTAAAAAATATTATTTGCAATCATTTTTTAAATAAATATTTCCTCCATAATTGGTTAGGACTTAATCTAACCGTTAGGTTAAACATCATCGAAAATTCAAATTATTTTTACTCTTACACCTACGCGCCCAATTGAGTTGATAACAGATTAAGTCAATAGATACCATGGCACAGGGAATGAATAATCAACATAAACAATGTGATAATTACAATAAACAATTATTAATTAATGAATTGTTTTATCCTTTTTGTTATCATATAATTTTATTTTTTCGAAGACAAATATTACATAACAAATTTGCTTATCGTAATATATTGTCCGCATCACACACGGATTAGATTTTTGTGGAAACCAGTGAAAAATCTTTTTTTTACAGTATAAAAATGACCAAAATAATTAAAAAAAAATAAATTGAACCATATTAAAATATATTACCGGTGCGGCAAACCATTTACGATATATAGTTAAAACAACACTGCGGTCGCGACGACGGTCGTAGAATTTATAATATAATATAGTCGTCACTGAATTAAATCATAAATACATTATATTCATAATATGATAGTAACGGTTGAATGGATCGTAATTTAAAAATCAGTAAAATTTATGTAAAAACGACAACGGTTTTTAGAACAGCTTGCACTATGTATGGATTAGGTTTGGTGTACTATAAGTAATGTATAAGATCGTAAAATGAATATCGAGGTGTGTTTATACAGGACGGAGAATTCCACATAAATATTAAAGTATAATAAATTAATTGATCGAAAAACCCAGAGCCGTATAATAAGATGTGCCGACAAATCGATTAAATTCTAAAAGTATATAATGTGTTAATTTCAAGTCGGCTTGTTCGTAAAATATCATATATTATTATTAATGTTTTAATTATAATTTTGTTTTTTTCTATGGAATAATTTAAATATCAAACGTAAATTGTATTATTATTTTCAAATTTATAGATGTACTGCGTTATCATATATTTAGTAAATACCCTGATATAAATATTTATAAAACAATAACACTTACATTGGGTAACAGGATATAATTTAATGATTTTCGATAACTACGCATAGATTTTCAACCTAACATAACACATTGTCTGGTGTGTGAATGTTAGGTTAGGTTGAACTAGGTTAGGACCGATAGAAGCTTTTGTAAATTGTAACATGAAGGTTTTATTGTAGGTACTACAAAAAAGGTTGGATTAGGTAAAGTCATGTCGTGTCATGGCTAGTTGACCGTAAACTAGGTAAAAATGTATAATGTATATTATGTTCATACTTATACTTTTTTTATGCCCATTTGTGTGTCCGTAAATATCATTCCTTCTTCCTATTGAAAGTTGAAACATTTGGACAATTTAAAATAAAATAAGAATACAGTGGACGAAGAACTTCCTTATTACTGTTTAATCCATGCATAATAGTCATACATATTTTGATTATTATTACATTTTAAACATAAGCGTGATATCAGAAGTTATAATCAAACAAAAAGACTTAGGACTGTCAACAATTAGTATGTATGGTTAAAATTTTGATTTATTTTTTATTTTAAAATATAATATGGTAGCTAATGTATATGGTACAATGTAACATGTTATGCTATAATACATGGTAAAATTTGATTTATTTTATGTTTTATTTAATTTTTTTACATTTGTTACCGTGGTAAAAACGTATAACAAATATTAGTTATAAATTATATTTTAGTTATTAAAATTTACAACCGTTAGAAATATTTAGTTTAACATTCTACTGCAAATTTTTTGAATACGAATAAATACAATTATTAAGATCGTTTTATTTTCAAGGTGGTGAGGTTAGAGTATTTTAACTCGTACGCTGACTAAGTTCATACGATCTTTCGACACAGTCACGCATACACTACTTGTACACAAGTCGTTAAAACGGGTGTTAAATTATCCAAATTAAAATTGACGGCGATTATTCAAAATCCACAAAATAATTTAAAGTAAACAGAATTAGCATTCGTTAGATCGTTATTTATATGCCGGATCAGTTATTATATTATGTCGACCTATCCTTCTCTTCAAAGTATCACTAATTGTTTTTTTTCCATCCAATATAATATAGTATACTGTATAGGTGATAATTTGTTATTCATGCTTGTGTAGTTTCGAGTCTTACAACATCCATCCATAAAACGGCAGTTGTCATTAGCATATTATAGGGAAAACGACCGGCACGCGATAGAATAATGTCCGATGAATGGGTAAAAGCTGTAAAACAGATTGATCTTAACGAGGACGTCAAATCCACATTTACATAGAATCACAGCATTTAGATTAAATTAATCGTAAAATCACAGACTATGTTTAATCAGAATGCAAAAATACAAATAAGAATTTATACGCGTTCTTATAACCACACAAAAAAGTGGCCCGCCATGTTGTTAATGTCACTAGAGATTGGAAATTTCCGGAGAAAAAGATGGAAAAATTGCGGGAAAAAAAATAAATTGTATAGCAATATATTATATTGCAGTAATATCAAATATATATGAACTATACCTATACTTTTTAATTATTATTATTTTAGATTTTGAGCGGAGTGAGGAATGTATTGCGGTCTTAAGGTAGAGACACACGTCTATTTCGTACACCATGTACGTGTTAACACGCCTTTACATGCGACAAACAGCAATTTTCTAATACCGTGTTATCATATTTATTTTTATATAGAACTAGATTTTGTGATCATATTAATAACACGCAACGCCTCCCTCTACTATTCCACGCAACGCGTTTCAAATTATTTTGAAAAACGTGTAATGTGTTTATGAAATTTCAAGAAAAATTCAAATCCAACAATTTAAGAAAATCGTCCATTTTTAATGTGTAAGCAATTTTCATGAGATTTTGTGAATAATGAAAATTTAACAAACAAAAGTTTGATCAAAAAATAATATCATAAAGAGAAATAATTATACTAAATCAAATACGAGAACTTAAACTAAGGCCGAGCATAGAATGTCGTCAAATTTAAAAAAAAAAAAAATTACTTTAACTAAAATAACTTAATATTTTTCCATAGTAAATATTTTCATGTATCATATTCTGTTTAACTTTTAAATCTACAATAACTAGGAGATAAGTTGTATACATAGAAAGCGAGAATGTGTTTTAATGCCGTTAAAACGCATGTATAGCATCCTTTTAAAGTCCATACCCACATTTACAACGTCTAGGAAATTTCATTTACACATACCGACAACATTTAACATTTGTCGATTGGAACTGCTACACGAAAAAATATGTATTGTTTAATCATTCTTTATAAAATTGTGTAAATGTGTAAATTTATCATATAACATTTGGAAATATTGATGCAACTTTTTTGAGTCGTTTATTAGTTATAGATATAAGTAAATACTCCTTTTTCATCTATTTCCACTACATTAATAGGGAGAATCCAAAATTTGTGTTTACTAATGGACTGATATAATACATATGTTACAACAGCTATTTCTTCTAATTCCTCTTCCCAATCACCATCAGATGAACGTATATTTATATATTGTAGATTCTGAGTGGAACGAGAAATACGTATGCATATATATATGGATTTTTCATGATGTTTATTTAAAATTTCATATTATAAACTACCAGTTTTACCAATAATCTATTGTAAAGTTATTCTTCAGGAGGACATGTCCTTCCCCTAATCCTAATGGACAACTATATATATTGTGTTTAAAAAAAAGTGAGAGGCCTCTAAAACCACGAAAAATAGGTCCACTTCTCAGCTACCTACAATAAAGGTTTTTTGGAATTGATAATTAATTTCCCGTGGAATAGTATACGATAATATTGCCACGACAAAGAAAGGGAAATTTTTGAATCGTCACTGCGAATTTAATAGTATAGTCAAATCAGCCTCGGTCTAATGTCACAGTGTGTTATACTCTAGTATATAATGTACTAAAAGTCAATTTTTTTAGTATTCTTCAGAGAGGACCATGTCCCACCTCTGTTTCCTTAATGGACACTTTTGTAAAGGCGATTTAAACAAAACGGGGGTAGACAAAACGATGAGGTGCTAAGTTTACTTCACTTTGAGTTATGAGCAATCCAAAATTCGATTTTGTACTACCCAAAAAGTGATTTTTAGTATGTTTTGTGTACAACACATTTTGTCAACGGTCCGAGCTCATTCTGGCGGCCATTAAATGTGCTGCGGCGATTCAAAAAATGTCTTCTAATCTGCCGTGCCTGTAATCGTATACCATTACTGGAGCATTTATATGTATCTTATCTACAATTCCGACTACGTTTGTATCATTAGAGTTTAGTAGCTTAGTCGGTTAAGCGTCAGTACAAAAATTGTTGAATAAGTAATAGTCGGAGGTTCGAATCCAATAGCCGGAATTATGAATTGTTGCAAAATTTACAACAAAAAATAAAAAAAATACGTACCAGAAATGTAGTACCTACAATAATAAGATAGAAGCATACAATAAAAATGCATGATTGCCTGTAAGCTTTTTGTTTTTTTGGGGGAGGAGAGGTTCAGAAGAACAGTTCAATATTGCATTGAACCTTGCCATGCAATGATGTATGAACCTTCAAAAATTGCTCAAATAAAGTTGACTGAAAGGTTTAGCTACATTCGATCAAACCAAATTTAATGTTTAACATTACATTTAAAAGTTGCATACAAGGTTTAATAAGTGTAAATATTTATTGGGGTAGTAGTTATATTAAATGTGCCTATTTTTTTTTCAATAATATTACACCAAAGCTCCGAATCGTTTTTATCAT
Organism: Pemphigus obesinymphae; assembly: GCA_025469235.1. Classification (NCBI taxonomy): domain Eukaryota; kingdom Metazoa; phylum Arthropoda; class Insecta; order Hemiptera; family Aphididae; genus Pemphigus; species Pemphigus obesinymphae. The sequence continues at coordinate 35,706 of JAIPRL010001512.1, read as the reverse complement.
TTTATTACAAAATTTTAAATTTGTATTACTATTTAGTATTGGTTATCATTTTTATAGAATTTTATGAATTTGGTAGAATGATGACAGAGTTAATACCTATTTCTTTTTTTATTAATTAGCAAACTCGTTAGAAGTTACAGTAAAAAAAAATAATAATAATAATAATAGTAATACGAAATATCTCCTTGAACCTTTTTTTTAAATATTTACTTTTTTCAAATTTTTCATAGAATTATGCATAAAACAAATTTTTTTTGAAATTTCCGTCATCTTGAACTCCAAATGTAGCATAGTATAGTGACTATTTTCAGATTTATATTAAATTATGGTAATACTATTCATCCAAAACATTAGTGTTATCGAGATATTTAGAATAATCAATCAAATTATACAACTTCTAACGAATAATCAATACAATTCAATTCAATATCATAATTTAAAGACTGAGCTATATTTTCAGCATAGTGGGCATATTTCAGATTACTCGAGAGTGTCCATTCTGATTTAACTTATTCTGTGGTATCACAGAATATAACAAAAGCTATACTTCTCGTAATTTCAATTATTATACAAATGTTAACTGATAACAAACAATAGAACTGACTACCATGCAAATAGTGTCGGTATCAACGTCCTATATGGCACGATATAATTATAATAAGTTAGATATCTAATATTTTATATCTCTCCAGGTGTACCGGAATATTTTGAAATATTAATATTATATTCGCAATTCTGGAACATCACAAGGATATTAGGAACGGAATATTTCACTCGTCGGCCTTCATGAAACGACTATTCCGAGATAAATAAAACCACAGTTTACGTATAGTCGTGATAAAGATAATACATCTTATAAATAGATGTACCTTATTTTAAATGGCAGCCGTCACCGTTGTTTTCAAGGTCATTGAGAATAATAGATGTCTAAGGATGGTCCGTATGAATACTAGAAAATTACACTAATCAAATCCTTATACGAAAGGGTAATTTTGGGATTTCAAACTCCCTTTAGAGAATCAGTATTTATTATTATAGCGTACATTATATCAAAGTTTCTGAATTAAAACGAAATTACTAAAATTGGTTTCATCAATAATTTTACACAAAAAAAATAAATAATAAAGATACCATGTAAAATTTTAAAACGTTATAAAAAAATAACGTGATTTGTGACTTATTCAGATTAAAAAAAAAAATACTATTAGAATGAGATATAGGTAACGAGCCAGTTTATATTAAATTAAATATATACTCTACTATATTATATTAAATTTTGGTTTTTCAGATATTAACACTATAAATTATACTAAATTTATTATTAAATGAAAACTGAAAAAAAAATGTTGAAATTTCTTTAAATAACCATCGAAAAGTGGTGAAAATTTTTTTTTTAATTATGCCATAAATATTTGGTGCACAATTAAAAATAAACAAAAATTTTGCAGTTTGAATCATTGCGTAAAACCAATATATACAACTATATACATTCTATTCACTTTACTTAGAATCTAAAATTGTAAAGATATTAAATATTCTGGTAAAATTTAATCAGAAATTTTAACTAAAATGTATGTTCTACATAGCTTTAATGTTGTTATTATAATTCGTTTGCCGTTAGACGAATAGAAACCGTAAATTCGGGTATTACATCCTTGTAATAAGGAAATAACATAAATTCTAAATCTTTAATACTCACTCGAACGCCAATCGTCATTAATCGAGTCGTTTATATTCGCATTATCAAGGCTGAACATTTGGACAAGTTAATACATTTTTGAATTCGTCATTATTACCTAAGTTAATATACATGTTGACAAATGCGCATGTTAAAAGAAAAAAAAAACATAGTTCATTTAATTAAAAGATGAGAATTAACTTTTTATTTATTAGAATTAACATTTTTAATTAAAAAATATACTCAATAAACCATATAAATATAAACATAATTATAATATGTTAATTCTTAGAAAAAAATATACATTATACATTTTTTGAAAGAATTAAAATATGAAAAAAAAAATATTTATAATAATAAATCGTTATTTTGGAAAAATATATAAATTCATTACCTATATATGTTTCTCAAAATTAACTTGACTTTAAACAAGATGGTTAATCCAGTTAATAAAATTTAGTAACTTCCCCAGTTTCAATTAACTTAACTTCTAACTATTGATTTACATTTTTAATGCGTTAATTGCCCAGGCTTGTACCTTGATAACTGATAAACTATATGAAACTTATTAAACCTCAATGGATTTATGAACCCCTTTTGAAATGAGTATGATTATTATTATTATTTGCTACACAAATTCTAAAAAAATTTAGTATTTTTTTAAACTATACCTACCAACCCGATTAATTCCATTTAACTTTTACTATTGATGTTGGTAATTATACAGTACAATTTACAGGTAAAAAATGTTATGTTTATTATTAGCAAACAAGAATTAAATAAAAGCGAACATTTTTCACATCTGTTGAGGGGGGTCGAATATTATGGGTGTGATTAAAGCATAGCATGTTATCTTAACAAAGAAGTAATTAACATATTGTTACATTTAAAAAGAAGAAGAATTTAGTTTTTTTAACAGTTTTTTCGATTTAATTGTATTAGAAACTAAACATTTTACAACTCTATTATATAGGTACCAATTATTACACCATACGATTAAATCTATTTTTCAGCCAATTGACTTGTTAATTTTAATAAGTGTTATGCGAGTCTAAAAATATTTTACGCATAACATAAATGCTTCGCAGTACTCTGTAAAACTCCTTTCGATTAATATAATAAATTGTAATGGATGCCTTTGGGCGTATTTCATACATTCAAATGAATAATTATCAAACGAAGACGGTTACTGCGATAAACATTAACATAATATAATATATGTATATTTTATCAACGATCGTTTATGACGTAATAAAAACGTCAACGTGGAACGTGAATTTTTCAAGATAAATAAAAATGCACTTAAATAAGGAATTTTCAACAAATTTATACATGTGAATGTCCAATATTAATATAGTTATTAGTGATGGGCACTATCGAATAGTAATTATCGAGTAATTCGATAGTCCGGCATATTCGAACTATTCGATAGTTTCGAAAATATTCGAATATATTTTAACTAACCGATATATTGTATAGTTTCGATTACAATATTCGATATTCAAACACATTCGAATTATTCAACTATTCAAATTATTTCGTTAAACTTAAATTGTTCAATAATAATTTAAAATAATTAATGATTAGGATAATATAGAATATAATCGTGGATAAGATAACAAATTTGACAACAGTGTTAGCCATTTTTCACCATTATTACCAAAGTTCAAGACGTTATAAGCATAAATAAAGTACCTACAACACATATTATCGTGTGATAATTTTAATTTTTTATGTATTTTTCCAACAGGCAATAAATATCAAAATCCCAGAACACTTTGATTATATAGCCACACAGTTAAATAACCAAGAGCGAAATGAGCCAAGGCTCTTTAACATTTTTCATAACTTTTCGGTAATTAATTAGTATCTCATATTTCTTTAAAAAATGTAATAAATTGTCATTATATTAAATAATAATAAATAAACGAAATGACGGGTCCTACTGTCCAAGGTTTAATGGTTAGCTACCTATTCTCCGTATTCGGGATACAGGTGATTTACATGAGAAAATATTTACAAAATACAAAACCTATGAGGAATACCGTTATTGTCACAAATTACATTTTAAAAACAGTCAAATAGTATAATATAACATACATAATAATTGTATAATATTAAATAAATATTCTGTAAAATTTAATGAAAATATTTGGTTTCATTCGATTATTTGAATTCATATAAAATAATCGATTTATTTGAATATAAACTATTCGAATAAAAAAAAGTATTCGAATAATATATTTGAATAAAGACTATAGGTACAGTTCATTCGAATATATTTATTCGGTTATTTTAATTCGAATATTTTTTGCATAAAAATTCATTCAGTCACGTAAAATAATATTCGAATAAAATATTCGATAGTTTATGCTAATAATCGAATACTATCGATAGTATCAATTATATGATTGTGCTCATCACTAATAATTATTTAACATCAGTCCACTCGTAGTCACATTTTCATTACACATTCTCACACTATATGTTTGCTATATTTTTGAGTACATTTTCATGATATTTTTTATTATCTATGATTATAATTTAGTGTACTTTAGAAATATATATATTGTACTCGTATGTTATATTTACAACTATGGACCAAACAAATGTTCGTTATCAATTTTCACGATATTTTTATTTCGTTTTCTTTGAGTCTGATGGTCTTCCGAACAGTGTAGAATATTAAAATATTTAAGATGTGCAATGTGCATTGTAAAAAAAAATTGTCAGTCTGAAGGAAGATTCGAGATATAGGACAAAATGTGGTTGAATTAAGTTAAAATGAGTTTCAGATATTTTGTATATAAAGAGAATATAGAATATGAAAAATGCAGATTTTATAATACAGTATTGTTGGACAGTCGATAAAAATATGGAACAAAAATGATATGATTTATAAAAAGTAAAGTAAGAATGCCACGGATAATAGATAAAATCATTGAAAATAGATTATATTAAATTATTATAAAAATTATATTATAAAAAGAGCGGTTAGAGAAAAGTAAAAGATAACAGACATATAAACGACTGCAGACGGAGATCAAATTGGGGATGATTGAATTTATCAAAAACAACTTCAGTCTTATACTAAATTTCTAATTTTAGTTTTAAATAATAGACATTATTCATAATTATAATACTATATAGCCGATGATTTTTAGTCATAATGGATACAAAACTAAAACAATAAGGTCTTTTAGATGTATAACTTTACCAACTAAAAACTACAATATTCCAAAAACATTTTCAGTCAAGTATTATTAAACATAGGTTTTATTTTCGGAGATTTTACTTTCGAATGAATTACTTTGAGGGGTTTAAGATTTTGATCTCATACATAACTGACAAAGACATGGAAACTACTAGTGTAAGCATAGCCGACGTGGGAAACCGGTTTGAATGAAAGATGGCGACTTGGATGGAATATTTAAATCTTGAAATAAATAATAGATCTTAGAACTAACTATTTGCTTTCATTGGTCAATTTTACCAGGAAAAAAGGGTGAAAAAGCCTAAATAATTGAGAGTTAATGATGAAAGAGAAGCTATACCCGGATTGAAATATATTTTTTGTATACATCATTTTACTCACCACTAAATACAAAAAAAAAAAAAAAAAAAAAAAAAATACAAAAAGAGACCTTTTTGAAATAAGCAGTACTGTTAATTTATAGGGGGGGGGGGTGTATTTATATGGAAAGATATATATTTTTACATGTCATTTAGGAATATTAAGTATAGAAGATCATATCACTGAGGTGATAATGACCATTTTCACGGATACAAGTTTGAAGTCTCTCCTTGGAATTAGCGTCCACTCGGTTTAGCCAATTTAAATCAATTTCTTCGATTTTTTCACAAATTTCAGTCTTAACATCTCCCAGAATTCGTCGATTCCCTTGACATACACGTGATTTGAGGTATCTCCAAAGAAAAAAGGCACATATTGCCAGATCGATTGGTGAGCGAGGAAGCCAATGAATATCGTCGGATCATGAAAAGACTCTATTGGAAATAAGGTAGTGTGTGCGATCTCCCCATCCTATTGGAATCACAAATTATGTCTACGGATAAGCCTTCTCCTCGGTTTTGGTTCAAGAAAGTTGTTGATCATGTTTATGTAACTTTCTTCTCAATGAAATAAAGACCAATGATGCCACGCTTACTTATCGCGCTCTAAACTGTAACTTTAAGGATATACGGTTTGTCACTGTTCCTCTTGTCTGAAATGAATGTACCTATCGAAAAATAATTTTACGAGTTTGAACACTCCCATGACATTGGACACCAAAATTTAGTCGAAATCACCGCTGCGTATTCATTACCGAATCATTTATCTGCACGTAAGTATTGGAAATAAAAACGAGGCGTTCCAACGTGCACATGGACATATTGGCTACTGATGACAAATAGCATGTTGTCGAAAGTCAGCTGACACTCCCCAAATTATTTTACCATTCCTACATACCAATAAATATGACATGTCAAAACAAGTCTATTCTCGCGCCGCACCCTGTATTTTGTATATCTTTTTTCGTATCTTTGCAGTCTTCATTTTATTCCTTCAAATGTGTCTGTTATTACTGTTTTCTATCCTTTCGTCTCGAGAGCACGTCTTATAAAGGATAGCTATCAATTTTTGTCTTAAACGATCTATCGGGTTTTTTCAATTTAATTTCATTACCATTACTTCCTTGAAAAGGAGATTTTTGAATTTTTACATAATAATAAAATATAGTTATGAAAAATCTGCACATTCTGGTTTTAGCAATTTATATTCGTTTAAAGAATATCTAATGTTTTTAATGTTTTTGTTTTTATTCTTGTAGATACGAAATGCTCGATGGAAACTTGCGTTGGAGTGAGCAGCGGGACAGCATTACTAATTGATGGTGGTAACAGTGGTGGTGGTGGAGCAGGTGGAAGTGGTACGATGAGCATAGACGACTCGATGCAGCTGATGATTGGAACCAGAGGCAAACAGTCAACTGGAACGGTTGCATTATCAAATGGAGGCTGTCGATGTCAGTGCGTCCAACCTTTGCCCGTTTTCAGGGACGACTTACGAATATGTGTCGATGACCTGCAAGGTGAGTGCATTCACGGCATACCATTACCATACTATACAGCAAGAAGTAGTTATATTCTCAAAATTAAGCAATAATAATAGAACAAAGAACAGTGTGACCAATAAATAAGAAAAATTATTTTCAACAATTTATTCTATGTCATCACAATATATAAATATGATATCGCGATTACCCGTATGAATCCTTAATATGTATTTAGAACACCAACTTTGCTTGATCAATAAAAATTTTAATTTGAGTATTGTAGCTTGTCCAAGACGTAACTTCACTAAACCACTAAAAATATACAGTGCTAAAATACTGAATTCCCTAGGAACTTAGATCATCCAGGCCTTTGAATTTGGTCCATCCTAATTTGTTTCCGAATTTTTCATAGTCCTTTTTGGTAAATTGAAAATTATACTTAACGTGGTACATATAGGTTATATATCATTTTAAAACGTGATTTTTCAATTTTTTCGGTGTAATTTGTACAAGAAAAATTGCAAAAGTACAAAAAATCCTACAAGTATTTAAGAATTCTTGTTAAGTTTTGCTTAGAATTTTTTTTGGATTATATATAATATTTAGTATGTTATAATATATTAGCCTTTTTTAATCATTCTTACTCAAAACCCAGAAAACCTTTAATTTGGAATAGACTTATAAATATATACTTATAATATAATACTATTGGTCATGATTCTTTCAAAAAATTAATTATTTATATCATAATATTCAGAAAAGATACACTATCAATTGTGCTATAAGATGCAAGTATATTTTATTTTTATAATGTACATTTCCAATGTAAATTTTATTATAGTTTGATTCTCTTGTGTTTAAAGTAGGAAGTCATAAATAAATATGGATAATAATTTACATATATCGTCCACATGATACTCTTGATTTATGGTTATACGAAAACAGTCAAAACCCATTATTGTGTGCACGTGGAGACAGTGAAGTTAAATGTATTTGTGATACTAAGTGATAAAAGAGGTATATTATATTTAATTTCCCAAAAAATAATTAAACCAATTAACAAAAAATCTCCTTTTATATAGATTTCTATTAATTTCAAAACAATAAAAATTATTTTAAAAATCATAACAGTGAGTGTGTTTAGTTTTAAAAACTTCTTATTTAATATCTGATCTGGCATATTTAATTTAAGTTTGTACATATTTAACTTCATTGACTTAATTCCTTATATATTTTCAACTTGGACATTAAGTGAATATTATATATAAATAACTCTTGAAAAATATTCAAAATTGTACAGATACAACAATACCTACTTATTCAAAATGTTATCAAATGAATAAAAGTTTTTGGAAACTATTGGTAATAATAATAATAGGTATTACCTATAATCATATTCATAAAAAATAATGTTCTATGGTGGATTTATCAAATAGAATAATTAAATAAATAACTCCTGCATTTAGGTGATGCAAGAATAAGTGTGAAAAATTAGAACGTATTAATAAAAACAATCTAAATTTTAAAATTTTATCAAAAATTATTTTATATTTTGTAAATCCAAAAAGATCAAAAGACGCTGGGTTAATACGATACCAGCGCAAACAATTTTCTCATTACTCATTACTCATTTCTAACCACTTACAAACATCGTAGAAACATGAACCGGAAAATAAATTATAGATAACAATATTATCTAGTGCCTTCGTAGGCTTTTTTTAATATTTATTTTTTTTAAGAATTATATTTGTTTAAAAATTTTAAAAAGTTCGTTTTTTAATAACTTATAAAACGTGTTTAAATACACATATAATAAAACGGTTACATAGAGCGCTAGATAATGTTGTTCTAAATCATTTACTGTTTGTTTTATTTTTCTACGATGTTTTTAAGTTATTATAAATAAGAAATGCAAAAAAGTTATTTTCAATAAAATTTTATAAACTCATAAAAAACATCCACAATAAAAAAATTATATAGTAATGGGATCGATTATTATTAATTTTTAAAATGCATATAAACATTTGTTAATTGTTAGATGTTAATTTTTCTTAAAATTTTTCAAAAATGCCTAAATTCAATGGCGTAAGCTGGAGAGTCCCGAGGAATTGCACTTGCGACCTTAAAAATAATATAGGGGTCGCAAAGGTATATATTTGCGGACCTAAAAATGTGTAAAAATTAACATTATTTTTATGAAAAATATTCTATAATTGTTATTATTAATTTATAATTGAATATATATTTTATACTAGTATATTTATAAAAATAAAATATTACACCAATTATTAGTAAATTTTGGTGGTCAACAATTTAAAATGTATAGAATTTTCAGAGATAAAAGTCGCCTTATGAATGCCAAGATTTGTCTTAGTTTTTCAAATTTAAAATAATTATAATACACCATCCTGTCCGAGGACCAAAAACGTCCGATTACGAACCTGCACCATTTATATCTGAATTGCTTTTTTTATGTTATAAGCATACGATTAAAATATAGTATTTTATTTACATCAATGAAAAAACCTCAAGTTATGATAAAAAATAACAAAAGGAATATCATATTGTATACCTACTACCATTTATAGATATTAAAAAAATATTTAATTTTTACATAACCTAGGTTAATAAACTTATGTGTAAATATCTATTTTGAATGTTGCTTATATGAGTAATTAGGTAGAATATACTCGTACAATTAATTAAAAATGACTTTTAAATTTTTAGATATTAATGATACATAATCTTGTTTGAGAACCGATGTGATGATGGACTAACTTCCATTATTTGTATCTGGACGACATTTATTTTTATTTTTTCTGAAAAAGAGTTGTGTTATTCTTCGAAAAAACTGTTGTCACGCAATTTTTAACTTAATGATTTTTTTTCCAATACTTATTGTATACCGATGTATCTGAAATATTATATATTTTAACGGGGACTATTCCCCTACTCGCCATCTATTTGCACTTATGGAAAAAAGGACAGATAAAATTAAATACTAAAAAACATTATATTTTACCTATGTATATTAAGTAAAAATTACAACATTGAATACACTCAATATTATATAAATATTGTTTTTTTTTAAAAGTGTAGGTATATAAATATCAATACAGTCGTTTAATTTTGATTTAGTTTTAGACGACAATCAGTAATCACTTACTACACGTTTTAAAGGCGCGCGCATTAACACACAGCGTATGTAATAAGCAGGACTTCGAATACTTAAAGCACTAAAATAACATTAAAAATACGTTTAAATTATATACGCCCTTAAAATCGTAAAAATAAACACTAAAAATATTTAAAACGTTTTTTTTTTTATGAATTTATAGACAATTTCATGTTTTTAATCACTTAATCAAGTTGAATTTATGAGTTGACATAAACACTATATACTAACATATACTAACACTAAATACAACGTTATTCCAATTTAACTAGGTACATAAATAAATATATTTATTACAATCAAATAAAATATTCTACTTTAGAAATTCGTAAATATTTTAATCATTAAATGCAAATTATAACGACTAGATTTTGGACTAATCGTTAAATATACCAACAAAAAATTTGTCATTATTAAAAATAGGTTTTTATTTGAAAAATTGCAACATTTTTGTTAGTAGTTAGATTTTTGTTTATATTTTTAAAAAACTGTTTTATTTTTGCTGGCTATAGAAAAATGTCAGAGATAACTTGATAAATGCTCATACCAAAACTGCCCAACAATTTAATCCTCAAATTGTTGGTCACTGTTGGAAAAGCCCTGCGGTTTTTTGAACTATTTTATTTATTTATTATAAATAATTATAAATGACATTTCCAACGACAAACTAACAAATTGAAAACTAAATAATATAAATAATAATGAAGTGGTTCAAGGAAAAACCAGACAACTCCAATTTTCAAAACTTTTCAGGAAACAAAAAAAACTATTTTAAAAATATTGAGTTAAAGATAAAACTAATGTTAGAAATTAATTTAGATACTTTAGACCATGATAAAATAGATGCTGTAGTTCTTGATTTGAATTTTATAATTTTTTTGAGATGTGAGCTAACATTTACCTGAAATTTTTGGAACTATCTTGTTTTTTGACCCGAACTTTGTATATATAATTATTATTAAATGTTTTTAATTTAAAAAACAATATTATTTATTCTAATTTTAAGAAATTTATTTTATTTATTTAAATATAACTTTGTGTATCATTTTGCAGACAAAAAAAATGTATAACTTTATATTAGAGAAATAATTTAATTATACATACTTTAAATATTTAACAAAATAAAATATGCACACTTTATAGTTTATAACTTGAACATAAATGATATAATATTTTAGATTTTGCATTTATTATTCGGCATAAAACCAGATAACTCCGGAGTTATCTGGTTCTTCAATGGAAAATAAAAAACCAGACAGCTCCAATTACGTTATATTTCCAATATGGGTGGTCGGATTTGTTTTGTTCTTGTACAGATATACTCGTAAAATTTTTCTAAATTTAAAACGGCTAAACCCCCATTAAAAAAAAAAAAAAAATGATGTTTTCTGGTTGAAAACAAAAAGTTCGCACGAACTTTTTGAGTTGCGTCATGAAAATATAATATCAGAACCTTTTCAAAAATGACCAATACGTCGAGGATAAAATTTTGGATTTTTTTTAGACACATTTTACGACATTACGTTGTTATCGTATTTCTAGCAGAGTTGGGTAAGATAACATTAAAAAGTAACTACGTTACAGTAATGAGTAACTTTCGTTACGTTACTATATCCAACAGGTAACACTGGTATTTAGCGGTATAAAATTGAAGTATTCGATGAAAATTAAATAATGTCCAACAAATAACAGGACTTTTCCAATAATGGCCAATAATACGAATACGTTTATTAGAACGTTTATTATTCCACTGAATACTGCTGTCTTTGTGCCGCAAACTTAATGGTTCTATGGTTTAAACTTTAAAGAGACTTTTTGGAGCACGGACGTTTTAACCAATTTTGTTTTAATTTACCTACCTACCATACTTAAAAAAAAATTAGGTATTTATATTATTTAAAATTATTAATAATCAACGTTTTGTTTTCAAGTATTTTTAAATACTGTTTTAAACATAACAACTTTAGGTATATTGGATATACATTGAGTACACGATAATATATTGTCCGCTATATACTATTATTATTTGGTATAGGTACCATCGTATCACACTGTGAAAGACGACTGTAAGCAAATAAACCGTGAAAAATCCGATGGTCGTAGAGAAATCCGACGTGAAACAATAATGTATATAATATATACCTATACGTATATAATTTATAATACAATGTGTATTAAATAAATGTGTTTATTATTTTAAAATATAACAATGTTAACCTAGTAACACGGATTCGATGAATCTACTATGTGGTCCAATTATTGTATACATATATATATATATATATATGCGGAATTGTACAGTCAAAACATTTAAAATGTTTTAAATATGACATATAACATTATGGATAAGTAGTTCGTTTTGGAAAGAATACCACGGATGCGTTGATATTATTATTATTTTTAAAGTGTACTTATAATCACTACTTTGGAACACTGCAAAATGATACAAATACACGTTAAAATAATGTATTAAACTTTTTATTGTTGTTTTTTTTTTGGCGGGGTGTAAATATTTTTTTGTTTTAAATGTATTTTCTTAATATATACTTTATTTTAAACTTTAAACGAATATTTTCAGTGCAGAATTTAGAATAGAGGATTTTATTCCGAATAAGCTACAATCCATTAGTAAGTACCCATATATATACATGTACTTATATCTTCTTGGTATTTTACCGTTCGTTTTAAAATTAACATATTTCTATAATATTACAATACATAGGTATAATACCTATGATAACTTAAAATATAGGTGTATCAATGCTGGGCAAGTTAATGATTTTTTTTAACTCAGTTAAGTTAAGTTAATAGAAAAAAATAGTAAAAGTTTAAAGTTAATAGTTATTTTTTTCTTAACGATTAATTTAAGTTAAAAGTTGAGTTAAGATAAAAAGAAAACTTATTAACTTAAGTTAAGTTAATTTTTTTTGTATGAGTATATAACATTTGATATATACAGGTATAATTTAAGTACCTATTTTTTTTTTAAATACCTACTGTTATTTTTAACTTTAAGCATTTTAAATTTTATAATAATCATTAACATAATATTATTGAAAATACTACAATGTATTTATAATAATAATTATTAAAATTAACAACAAATAGGTTCATAAAAATGTTTAAATAATAGGTACCTTCACTTTTCTTCAAAATTCCAACAAATAGAAATTTCTCATTGCAAATTACCTACCTAAATATTGTTTATTAGTGGGAAATCTAATAATTATATTATGGAGAGATTAATATATATATTTCAATATACAGTTATTCTTGTTTTATTTATATTTTCCGGAAATAAATAATTCTTATAATAAAAGAATTATTAGAAACGACATTCAACCTTATTTTTATTCAACCATTTTGACAATAGACACAATATGAAATCAAAATGTATCAATTATTTCTAAATTAACCTAACTGAGTTTTAATTAAAAGTAACTCGTGAATTAAAAATTAATATAGCCAAATATAAGTTAAGTTATTAAAAAATCAAATATAAAAAGTTAAGTTAAAAGTTAAAACGAATTTAACTTTTAACTTAACTATTAACTTATTAACTCGTTTATGCCCAGCGTTGGGTGTATCATTATAATTTTAAAAATAACTAATAAGATAAATAAGTGTTAAAAATATATTTATCGAATATGTCATATAATGCAAATTTTTATTACTCTATGTATATTTATGTAATATATATATAATAGATACTGAGCGAAGTGAGAAATTTATATTGCTTTTATAATGTGTTATTTTTTATGTCTACCGTACATTTTTTTGGATAGGAGTTGAGCAAGAATTTTAAAGAAAATATGTTTTTTTTGATAGGTATAACGAATTAGTTTTAGTTGGTATTTTTGGATTTTTCCACTTTCCAGTAAGTATAGTTTTGTTACTCCCGACTTGCTTCTTTTTCAAATATTTTATTTATACTTAAGACACATATTTTAATATGTTTATATTATTTGATTTAGACTAGAAATGATTTTACCTGTTTGATTTTGATTTTTTTTTTTTTTTTTTAATAATACTAACTACTTGCATACAATTAACATTTTTTTTGGCATGAAAATTGAATATTTAACTATTAGGTAAAATAAAAATAAAAGATATTATAGAATATAGGTTACGTAACGTTACTCGTTAGATTGTTTTCTAGTTCTTTTGAACAAATTAATATACTCTGTCGTAATATATATTGCAAAATATTGAAACCCTGAACTTTTAAAGAATAATAATAATAATAGTGAAATGTGATAAAAATCCTAACTCTTCTGGTAAGATATTTTGTTATTATTATTTCTACTCCAAAAATGAATGTTATTAAATAAACTTTTTTATTCATATAATTTACATAAGTGTCATTAATCATTATTAGATCATGAATTTGATTATAAATTTGACTCCTAACAGAAAACAATCAAAAATTATCTTGAGAAATGCATTTATGACCTAAAAATACATGAAAATTCCCTACAAATATAGAAAATTTGACATTGATCGTTAATAAGTTATATGATAAATTGCATTTTGTGGTATATGATAGCGGTGATAATCTATAATATTGTATTTTTATATTATATATTTAGATTGAAAAATAAATTGTGAAAGTCGATATAATAACTCGTAAATAAAAAAAACTCGTGATTTTTCTTGTACCATGCAAATTATTTTTAAAAACCTATCAAATTTACAAACAAATAAAAATGACATAAATATCGAAAAATGCTTTAAAAACATACAAAAAATGCAGAATAAAAATAAGTTATATTATTAGGTTTGTATTCTATTAAAACACATTTTTATAGCTGAGAATATCAATGTCTAATGTCACATAATACATTCCAAATAAAAACAAAATGCAAAAATCATCAACTTCCAATCTCTAATAATATATTAATATAGACAAAACTATATATAGTTCTATTTTTGAAGTTTTCTATTTTAAAAATATACAGTTCGTGATACATATTTAACAAAAATAAAAATAAATTGTTTTTAAAAACCGAAACCGTAGCCAAATATAAGTTAACGCTACTGACCCATAATGGCAAATGTGTATATATTATACATTAATAACAATTATACGGTTTATATATTATAATAAACTTCGTCACGCATTCCAATCGACAAGTTCTCGTTTGAATAATTTATCGAAAACTATAATAATTGAAATAAAGAATTTATTTTTTAACATTTTCCCAGTATACGCACTGCATATCGCAAGGGGAATACAACGATATTCCGTTGGGATTTATTTTGTTAGTAGGTATTTCAAATTATCGTTTCGATTGTTCACTTGTCAAATGGGACATATGTGAAAATACGTATATTTGGCAATTACGTTCGAGGTCGTGAATGATAAACGAGTCGAAGATTTTTTTTACAGTTTTTTTTCTTGTATAATTGGATTATTTTTTCCTACAATGCTACGGGATAATTTTCAATAACGACCCGGTAAAATATGTAGTTTAAACTGAAACAAATTTTAGGTATGTACACATCATAAACATCACGATTTTTGCGATATATATGTAAATATGTATAATCACTAATCATAAATATCTACAACTATACTAACTGCAGGTGATTCGTTTAACGGGGATAGCTCATTATTTCAGTCAAGTTTTGTATTTGTATTATAATATGCAATGTATGTTTTATTTATTTATTTATTTATTTATTTTTGGTAACTAAACTAAAAACATCAGTGGGAAAAATATCTAGTTCAAAATATTTGTGGAAATACATTCCCGGTCTCATTGAAAATTTAGTGTTTTATAAGCTTGAAATAAACCGTCCCCAAAAAACATTTAAATATGTATTAGAATACACATTCACAATAAAGTAAATTTTGGACATTTTACTGGATAATTGTAGAAAAACATGCACATGTTAAACAAAATAGGTTTTCTTTTATAATTAACAAAAAATACTAATACTAAGTACTTGAAATTTGTATCAAATGTTTATATTAGTAAATAAAGAACTGTAGCACTATATTAATATGAAAAATTATCAAAAACTTTTTATCTTTTTTAGTATATTTATAGAATTTTTTAAACTTGATTGTTCCTCTCCTTCCACACAAGGTTTTTATATGATAAAATCGGTAATACTATATAGACGTGTAAACTGCCAAGTTATAAACACCTCAAAATGTAATAAATATAATTCAATCATTTGTATTACTCTAATTATATGAAAAAAAATATCAAGAACTATAAGCCGTTATTTGATCTTTTGTTATAAATTATATTCATTACATTATATACATATCTATAGCCTATAGGTACATCTTATACATTTAATTATAATATACCCAACATCTTTCAGAATCGTATTTCGATTTCAAATATGAAATTATTGTTACTTTTTTTTTTTAATTCTAAAACTATATTATTACACTACACTGTAAATAGAGATAATAAACCGATCTCGACCACCAGCTGTATGTGGGTATTTATTTGGTTTCATTTAAAGTTACAATCTTATACAAACATTTTTTATTTTCGTTTTATCTCAATAAAATTTACTTTTTACTTTTTATAAACATCTGAATTTTAAATCATCAACTATTTTAATTTTAATTCTTACTATTTTATATAGAATATTTTTTCTCCGAAAATTCTAATGTATTATTTTAAAAGTAGGTATTGAACGTCGAACCATTTAATTATTATTATTATACATTTATATACCTATTTCTATTATTATAAAAAATCCATTAACATTTAAAATTCAGAAGAAAGAGGAGTTGTATGAATAGTTTAGGGGACTAAAAAATTATTTCGTTGTCATCCAAGACTCTTACATAAATATAAATAAAAATATAAATTCATTGAGATAAAAAAATAGTTATAAAAATCGACTTTAAGTTTCTAAACATAAGTTTAGACACCTTATATCCACTTGAAATTTACAAGAAATGTTTACTATAGCACTATATGTATAATATTGTCGTCATATTTTTTTATTAGCCATATAAAAGCTCTAACATATTCATATTTTATACACCGAAGCTTCGCTCAGAATCGTTTTATCGAAATAAATGATTTATCATTGATTTCAAATTCAATATATCCTACGAAAGGAACGAAGTGCTTTCAACCCCTACTGACCGGCTTCTTTTGGATCATTATTTAAAATTCATTTAGAAACAGGAAAATTAACGTTCGTAGAATGGGCTTTTCCAACTTGTTTGTTTATAGTATTATTATAATTTTAAATTAAATTGAAAATTTCGATCAATAAACATATACAAACTTGCATATTTTTAAGGTGGATACATTATTTTAGACGAAATAAGTGGAGAGAGAGGACGATGAAAAATGTTAATGAAAAAAATCAGGTGATGGCATCCTCAACTATTATTATTATTTTTTTTTTTTTTGGGGGGGGGGCATACTCACAGTTGTTATTCGCGCTTTATTACGATTCCGAATGTAATAATTTATAGAAATAGATGTTTAAAAACAACGTAACGTGTATATATATATCAAAATACATTTATATACATACACGTCATAATTTATATATTATATTGGTATACTGGCGGTCTACAGAAATCCGGCCGATTTTGAATGCTCGCGCGGTTAACTGTAGAATTCACATTTAATTATCGGGTCGTAAAAATATATACTTATACGTGTACGACGATCCTGCCTATTTTATTAACTTGTTTATTATTATTATTAATAATATTATTACTATTACATACGGAGGCTGATGACCTGTTGATGTGATCAGAATTGTATTTTATTTTATTATTTACTTAAATCGCTTTAAAAACGACACGCGCATGCCATACGTAGATATTATAGGTATCTGGTATACATTTACATACCTATATATATATATATTGAATTAATATGTTTTATATACACTATATAGCATATTATGTAATATATATATATATTAACTTTCCTGTATACAATATATAGCAATCCCTTGCAAATTCGTTTGTTCCAGTGTTTAGTAATATACATATCTATTTGTTTAATCCATTTTAATACAATTTAATTAAGATTGTTTCAAAAATATTTTATATATCTACAAATAATACAGAATTAGATAACAGCGGCACCAATATACACAAACTTCAGAAGGTTCATTGTTGAACTTATGGTTTTTTTCATTTTAAAAAATATTGGTGGTGTGCGGTGGTGGGTAACATTTTGAGGTTATATGTCATGATATGTGAAAAATCTTAAAAAATAAAAAATATATTTTCATCAAAACAATTTAAAAAAAAACACTTCCCAGAACCCGATTGAAGCGCCATCTACCGGGTCCAATTGTGAATCTAAACCATCCAGGGGGCTCCCACTCAAACACACAAAAAAATTCTTCAAAATCGGTCCAGCCGTTTAGGAGGACAGAAAAATTATATATATAAAGATCATGGGCCTTAAACCCATAAGCATTATGTATAATTTTCTCAAAATCTACAATACAAATTTTTGGATAAAATTGAATTAATAATTTTGATTCACAAATATCGATCAAACTTTTAAAAGTTTTTTCATATATAATAGTTTCTTTACTCGGTAAAAGAAAGAAAACTAATGGAATATAATGACCGTTAACTAAATTAATTGTAAAAAATCGATGAAAACATTTTGGACAGTAAGAAAATGTCCCATCCATAAATATATTTTCTTGAGAACAGAGAAATTTCAAGTTCGTCATCGTTGAAAATGCTGTTATATTATTTTCAAAATTATTTATACATATAAATTCTTGATTTATATTTGTAAGTGTTGTTTGCAAGGAAGTTAAAGCTTCCTACGTTTCTTGCGAATTCGTAGGTAATTTTGGTCTAGTTTTTCGTCTTGCTCTATATACATTTTGTCGTATGTTTGCTGTCTTCAGTTTTGAGATCATCTGTTGATTTTTTAATAGATATTTGCTTACATATTATTTTTAACGGTTTTTTTGTTAAATCATTCGTAGTCTTCCTTTTCACTTGATTTAATATGATTTGCCGTTGAAGGTTTTTAGGAGGAAGATAATTGTGTTTAGTTTCTTCTTTTAAAATAAATTGTGGTTTTACCCTAGTCCATGTCCATGTAGAACTTTTTTCAGCACATCGCCACTTACGTTCATTTTTAGTAGTTCTTTACATGAAAATTTATAATTTTGATAAATAATTAGTTATTTACCACGTTCACTTAAAATATCTTCCATTAGAATTAAACTAAATAAATTTTTTTAGTATTAATACGATTTTTAATAAATTAATTTTTACACACACGAACGACTACACAAGAAACAACGATTGTACGAGCTACGGAACAATACTATAAAACAATGATTTGGAAAATGTAATTATATGGATTCGTACAACATAATTTAATTTCCAGATAACACTAGAAGAACTTATCGCATTTTCGTTGTCGGATATTTTGTGTCCAACAATTTTTAATTTCTAAATGTCAAAATACAAAACTAAAATGTTGAAAAACATATAGATAATTTCGTCGCTTGTGGATGATATACGATCACATGTGTAAAATAGTGTACACCCAACCACGTACTTCAATGTTGTCTGAAAAACCTGTAATTTTCGGCGCAATTGATATATACCCAAAAATGTGCGTAGACACACGGAGACGTCGCCAGCCGGTAAATTCAATATTACTAATAAACAAACTCATTATTTACTATTATAATGCGTTCACCAGGTAGAGTACCTAGATACAATTTACACTGTATTTTAGCTGTTAGCTCGTGTAATTTTAAGATAGTATACATATATATATATATATATTTATACGATATATTATAAATAATTAATTGCATGTTAGGTTTTTGAAAAGCGTGGCACTTTTTAGCACCACACGAAATATTATTTTTCTTAATATACACACCAATCAAAAATGCATACGATATTTAATGTGAACCATCGTTAAATTAGGTATATATTATATCTATAATATATACGGACCACAGTTCCAAAAAATTTATAATAAATTATAGAAATGTGTGTAAGAAATGAAACGGATTTCGGGCTGCCGGCCGGCAAAAAGCCGGTCGTGTGTTTGTCCCCCAAGTTTTATAATATGCATTTTGCTGTGTTCCGGTAATGTATAGCCGGCGCGCTGCCGTGACGTGACGCGTCGTCACCTAGTATGTGGTGTCACCGGCGAAAAATGAGAACTGAACCTGCGAACTCGTAATATTGTAAAACAGTTTACTAAAACTTATAAACATTTCCCTTTACGCTCAGAATCTAAGAAAAATAAACAGCATTGTAACACCAACAGACTCCTAACTCCGATCGAAATTTAAAATATGAGCTGCCCTTGAAAATTATACGAAAATTAGTGAAAATTAGTGTTTTGAATCATAAAAATATCACCGAAGTATTTGAAAAAACTACTCATGTAATATTATATATTTATAATAAATATATTAATATTAGACTTAAATACACAATACATTATAAAAAATATTTGTTTAAAATGTAACACTGTATATTATAATGTACTATAATAATATAATAATTATTTATGTTCTTCGCAGAATGTTCGTTAGCCTCGTTCGTGTCCGGAACGACGGTACAGAAGATACCATACGTATTTCTACCACTACAAGGACAAATAGTGTATCCTAGTGCAGAAATTAAAATTGCCGGTATGTATTTGAATTTCACTAAATATTATTGATATAATTGTAGGTTAACAGGAAAATATGATAAAATTATACTTGTTTAACTTTAAGTGTAATCCCAAACTACATATATTAATACTAAATGTTTATAACCTAAGAAAATTCTTCTCAAATATTCCAATATGTCGAAAATGATTCGTTAGACACGCATTTTTATACCTTATTTTTGTACAATTGATTATTTAATACACGGATTATAAAAATTGATGTAGGTAGTAAAAACCAAATTGTAATTTTATATTGCAGTAATGAGTAATGACTTCAAATTATTAAAATCAACTAAAAATATCGAGAAATTCAAAATAAACATTAGTTATTGAGATTCGTATACATATACCGAAATACATTTTTAGGTTAGGAAATGGTAAAATGGTATAGAGGTATAGAGGTATAAACTAATAATATTTAAAAAATTAAATGTCATCACCTTCTTGGCTTTAATTATCATACTATATTCGTATGTAATATATATGTTATTTATATTATTGTTGATAGGAATGTAAAAAATCCTACAATCCACATTTTATAAACTATTCTATGTACATGTTAAATTACTGCATACGCGTGTAGTGCATATTTAAATGCACGTGCGGTTAATCCCTAAGGCGAAAAAAACTTAATGTACCTAGTAGGTATTTTTCTAGTACTCACATTCAAATTTGCTATACAAATGCACTATAATATACATTAAAACCGAGTTCACATTACTGATTTGATTTCTTGTTTAAATACGATTTTAATGTTATGTTATATATAATATAATATATAATGCCAATGCCCCTAGATGGTACCTATATATAATATTATAATTAACTCAATACCATATTTTAAATTATATTCAACCATCTAAGGTATACTATATAATAATAGTATGATTAGTATGTGTATGTATAATAAGCAAATGTAAAGATATAAATACGTTATAAATAGCCGACGACAACTAATGCAACTAGAGCTCATTTCATAACAAGGAAATCCAGTAGGTATATCCATTAAAAAAATAATTTTTAATCTAATCAAAATGTACCTAAAATAGTAAATTTTTTTTACCATTTTTTAAAATAAAACAACTTTATAATATTCGTGAGCTTATAAATATATTATATATATATATATATATATATATATATATGTATAGCTGGAAGCAATAATTATTTATTAATCAAATTTCTAATCCGGCGTTTTTGTGACTAACAGGTAGCAGTTTCATTTATTTCATTCGTAAATCGTTCAAATTTTAATTATACGTCGTGTTTTTCACCTGATAAAAAAAGGCTGAACCGATTAATTACTTTGCTATTTCTACTCCTCGGGCAACAGTGTATTCTATAAGAATAAATTTTTAGTAAATACCTACTTATATAAGTTATAACACATTAAAAATATGAGATTTAAAAAAAATAGTTATGTCGCACGCAAGCCATGCCATTAATTACTATCAAATACAATTTAATTTATACCTAATACTTAATATATAGAATCTATAATTAATTTATAAATCCATATGACTTGAGAGTTATTAATTATAGTTTATAAGTCAATAAAATTCTTTAGGTGTAGAAAAGAGTGGACCAAGGAAGACTATACACCAACCCCCCAACACCCTTCAAAATAAACACACGCTGTCTTTAGAGGGCGTTTAAGTATTACGTCAGTCCTATTTTGGCCTCTTTAAACCCCCTCTCCCCCTTGTCAGTAAATTTCATATT
The DNA here is from genome assembly GCA_025469235.1 of Pemphigus obesinymphae. NCBI lineage: Eukaryota > Metazoa > Arthropoda > Insecta > Hemiptera > Aphididae > Pemphigus > Pemphigus obesinymphae. Next base: position 13,413 of record JAIPRL010001512.1, on the reverse strand, counting down.
CCTTACTTTATTATGTCAGCATATATCAAACAATTCCCCTCTATTTAATAAAAAAAAAAAATTTCAAATTTTTATATGAGTTAGTTAAAAATAAATTTTAAATTTTGTTACATATTTTAATAAAAATAAGTACATATTTATGTACATTTTTTTATTTTTTTTATTACTGCTGACGTCAAGTTGGTTCTAATCCCCCCCCCCCATTATTTTTGTCAGCAAATGTCAGCACACAGCAGAACCCTCTACTTCTAAGCATTTACGTATTACTTAAATGCCCCCTTACTGCGTACAAAATTGTTATGTTTAAAACGTTTTTCATAAACATTATTGGTATCTATATTAATATACACATAATATATCTAATTAATATATTTTTTATAATCAATACATAATCAAATGACTCCTCCCCTTAATGAAAAAATGCGTTAACTTGCCCAGCCTTTCTAATCGTTTATCGATTTATAATTATTAAACCGTAATCATTCAATGATATGCAGCGCTAGATAAAGAAGCTACCGGGCCCACCGAGTTTTAAAATTTCTACCGGTCCAAAAAGCGTATTCGACCTTTTTCAAAAAATATTTTAATATGAACTGTAGTGTACCGATTTATATACGATTATAAGAGTATGTCAGCGCAGACAAAACTTATGCTAGCCTTTCTAATTTTTAACAACTTACAAACATCTTAGAAATATGAAACGACAAACAAATTATAGATAATAACATTACCTAGTGCCCTACGTAACCTTTTTTTAATATTTAAATTTTTTTTATATTACAAAACAGCTCTGCAGTGCGCTAGATAATATTGTTCTTTATCGTTTATTTTTTGTTTTAACTTTTTACGATGTTTTTAAATCATTATAAATGAGAAATGAAAAAGTAATATTTTCAATAAAATTTTATTAATTCATAAAAAATAACCATAATAAAAAATTATATAGTAATGAGATCAATTGCATATAAAAAATTTTCAATTTTTGACGAACAAAAAAATTGTTAGATTTTCATATATTTAAGAATTGCCTAATATAGAACCCCTTAAAAATGACCGCGTTGACTTCCACTTAAAACCTTTCTAATTTCACATTAGATTCTTATATTTTTGACTACACATTACTTAATCAGCCCAAATATATACAGAGATTTCTTAGTAGATCGCATAGCCAATCCGGCCTTGATGATAATATGAACGACATATTATGTCGTTCTCGTTAATATATTGTTAAATAATAATGTCATTATCATATTATCATTATGTATTGACAATTTATTAGGCCTCTGTTAAAAATGTTTGTTTCAAAAAATTAAAGTTTATAACATTGAAACAATTCATAAAACCATAATATATGTTTTATCTAAACCAAAACCAATAACCAATAAACCAAAATGTTTAAAACGTTTCTTTTTTTTACTTATTTCCAACCATTATTGTGTGATATAATTTCTAACATTGTTTTATTGTGGGTGATTGGGTGAAATAGATAAAAATAATCTATTAGGTAGTTTATCGAAATACATCAAGTAAATCGGTTATTAAAATCTATTTCAAATTCTTTCAGTTCGAATTTTTTTTTTTTAAAGTAGGTACAATACATATAGACTCAATTTTCCTTCAAACATGAAGAACATACAATAGGGATTATTACGAATTATGTTATGTTAATGTTATGGTTATGTGATAATAAAATGTATCAACTACATTATAAAATTATATTTAAGACTTTGGGATTGAACTCAATATATTTTTAAATTAAATATATCAATTATTTTATACATTTGTATAAGTACATAACTTATACTATGTTCATTATTCTCCCATAAATTTTATATATACAACAATTATTAGGGCTCGGGTTTCAATGCATTTGCATTTTTTTTTTGGAATGTCTTACACGATGCTTTCCAAGGTACAAATGTGTTTTAAGTACTCCATATTGTAACTACAAAATTGTTTTGGTGCATTTTTTGCATTTTTAGCGGATTTTATACTTTTTGGGGCATTTTCGACGTTTTTAATGCATTTTTAATTTTTTTAAGACATTTTTGACCTATTTCTCCTATTATGACTAAAAAAATTGACTTCATTGAAATATAAACGTAATACATAATTTGTCAAATTTAATTTTTTTCTCATTTATTTATATTTATAAATTTATAATTTATAAACGCACCTACACAATTTCACATGTTAAACAAACATTTTTTTTTTGCTGAATTTTAATATTTATTTATTTCATTATTACAAAAATAACAAAAATAAAATGATTTAATGTAAATTCAAGTCATAAATGCGTTTTTTTTAAAATATTTTTAGGGCAATTTTTAGAATTTTTAGGTCATAAATGCATTTTTTGATAGGGCATTTTTTAATATTTTTAGGGCATTTAAATCCGAGCCCTAACAATTATATAATAAAATTTTTACCAAAACTTTTATTTATAACACCGATTGGTTGTAAGAAAAATATTTAGTTATTTATCAAATATTTCTGATGATCCTGTTATTTATTTGCAGGTATGCAGTATCCTATGTGTGCTATTTCAAAAGCAAAATATTTAACTCGGAGCGGTTGGGTGAATTTTAAAAATCAATCAGATTTTGAAACACCATTTCAAATACACCGAGAAAATGGTCACATTATGTTGTTGGTGAGTTATTTATATCGGTCATTTTTATTTCGTGTAATATGATTTAAATACCATAGATTATTTAAGAAATTAATACTTTACTATTCTATTTTAACAATTTAATTTATTGTACCATAAAAATCAAAGAGTGGTTCAGACATATCTAGAATCTAGATAAAAAAATATCAGCTTTATTTATTTATTTTAATCATGCCTCATTTATTATTGTATTTATATATTGGATTTTCTGTTATTAAAAATATATAATGACATATACCGTTTGATATATTTATATACCAGTTTTGAACTAACTAAATAATTATAAATTAAAAATAAAAATAAAAACAATTTTTTTAAAACAGTGTAGTATTTTATAAATTATATCTTAAATTATTTAAACTTCAAAATGACATATTTATATTAGTCTTAAAGGATATTTTACCAAATATATAATATCTCAACTTTATAATGTATGAATTGTGATAAGATATTATGTATTTATTGAAAGTATTAAATTATATTCTGTAATACGATTTATAATTTTAAGTATTTAAAAAAACAAATTTAAATTATTGAATATGTTTTTGATTCTAAATGTGTTTTATGTATAAAGTGGTTAGGCGATTTGCAATCTAGAGCCAACATTGAAGGACGGCTAGTGTTGATCGAAATGATTTGTAAAGAATCGTTACCACAAGACTACGACAACAATTTCCATCAAACCGTAACACCTTGTATTTCATTTAGAATAGCAGGAACTCCCAGTAATTATAATAAAATACGAAATAAATCATTAATATATATTCAACTAAAAATGTAATTTCTACAACAGGTGTAAAAGAAGTATTATTTTCGGCTGACATTCGAACGACAGACAACACTCCAAGTTCGGGATTGACAATAAGTGAACTAATAGCTGTCGCGATTTGTTCTATTCTGTTAGGACTCATGTACGTAGCGTCGATTTTGTTGTACTTGCACGTCCGTAAAGGACGACCAAAAGGACGAAATGGAGACATAGAAGCGTTTAAAAATCCATTGATGTCGAACGGTGTTACTGAAGAGGGCATTATAAAAAATAATCCTTTGTTACAACACAGTTACAATGACAACGAGGCTTATGAGTCAGACGAAGATAGAAATTATAGTATAAGTCCACAAGGAGAACCTTCTTCTAGGGATATGATGGAAAATAATAACAATAACGTAAGTAAAATAATAAAAATAAAAACTGTAATAATTAATAAAGTAATGTATTGTGTTTCGTATTGTTTACAGAGAAATTTAACGACAGCTATTGTACACCCAATTCAGTCGTTTAACTCTTGTAATATTAGTCACTCGATGTATTATTCGGATTCAAATTCTATAGAAAAACATCCAGAAGAAGATATATCAATAGTAGAAACATTGGATAACAAAGAAGACCGACCGGATAACATAAGATCAATAATGTGTGCTAATCCGAGAAAAAAACTTTATTTCAATCCTGATTACTTTGAACTCGAGTTATTGATGGTAAATATATACATATATTTATTTTACAGTTTAGATATTTTGTTAATAACTTAATGATTAAAATAATAAATCATTATTTTTAGGCACCCCCTCCGGCAGCATTAGAATTTTTAGAAAAAATTCGAGAAGTGATACATGAGGCCAAACGGAAAATAACAATAAAAAAATTCACACCGAGTCTCGTCCTAATACCAGAAGACGTTAATGAGGACACGAATGAACCATTAAGTTCTTGCAATAAATGCAAAGGCCAATTTAAGATTAAATCGGTTACAATCCAAAAATGGCTGATGGATGTACCCACAGAAGTTGCCAACCCTAAGAAAAACAAAGCTCCTTGCATTCCCGTTCAGTTAGAAGCAAAAGACGAGGGAAATAACGATAATATTGACTTGCAGTCGCAGAGAGGCGAATTAAAATCAATTACTGACGAAGAAAATGACGAAGATGATAATGGAGACGAAGTTGAGAGTACAAACATCGAGTGCGATAGTTTGGAAAGATCGACGAATTACAGACAGAAGAGTGGATATCAAACGCCGTCTGAGTACGGTGACGTTAGACCCGTGTCTAGTCCCGTTCTAAGCAATTGTGCACTGCCGATGGAAGAGGAACTTACGATCAGATCAACGTACACCTATGACACTATCACGAAAAGAGAAAGTTTCTATGAGCACATATCGGGCCCGGACTGTGTACGGGAAATACCCAAGAAGGAGACCATGCCCGACATATTGAATAGGTCTTCCGAACATTACAGTTTGGTCAGCGAAGTGTACGTGAACGATAACTTCAACACGAGCATGTCGCCCAACAATTCGCTGGATAAAAACATAAAAAAGAAGAGCCCGGGCCAAATAACCATTGAAGTCGAAGACTGCCCGGACAATCATCCGGTGGAGGACTCGGATAGCTTTGAGCCAGACACGTTGGACAGAAACTGCACGAAATTCAAACCGAAATTGAAAACGGTGTATTCTTCGGACTCGTTGGAGTTTTCCAGCAGCCCCTGCAAGAGCGTGAACAAAAACGGATTCGGCAGTTTGCTAGAGATCTACGAGGCCAAGAACGTCATGGCCGACGTGCAAATGAGATGGAACATGAGCCATCAAGCCGACCACAAATACTTGCAACCGGATCCCAAACACTGTCGGAGGCAGCGGTGCCCGTCACCGCTGTCCGCGCAGAAACCGCCAAAAAACGTGCGTGTCAGAAGCACTAGCAAAACCGGAGTCATGCGATTGGATTGCGCCCGCTTACAACACGACCGGCGGGCGCACGAGATCACGGCTGGTGCTTCTGACAGAAAATCGGCCAAAAGTTCGCCGGTCGACCACAACAGGTACGAGGACTCCGGATACCTGAGTACTGAATCTAACGAATCATTCGGCAAAGTGGCGGCCAGTACCAGTCTGGACACGGACGAGTCCGGGGCGGAGAGCATAGACACGGATTTCAAATTTTTCAAAACACGCACAGACCGTAACTACTGCGATTGGTAATCGTCCTTTATATCCAATTGTGTTTTTATGCGCATAGACCATATTATGCAGTTTTTTTTCTATACTTAGTTTATGTAAGTACCAAAAATTAGAATAATTATAAAATAAAATAAAAATATGTAAATTTCGGACAAATTCATAGAACCACCGTACAGTTTCCAACTGATTCAAAAACAGCTTTAAATTATATTAAACAAATTTTTAGGTGTATTTCATATTATTACCTACACAATTATAACGTTATGATTTATAATTTGTCAAATTATGCGCTTAAATCGAATATAATCAAATATATTATCACTGCTAGATTAAAATAAAATGAAAAAAAATTGTAAATAAATAAATAAATACATAAAAATTTAATTTTTCCATAAAATCGTGTAATCGTGGTAATCAGCTATTAATCCCTAAAACAAAAATAGTACTATAATAGAAAACTGTTTTATTTTATATATAGACACCTATATTTATTTATTTACTATTTTTTTTTTTTTTTTTTTTTTTTTGAACCCGTGCGAACATTTTGCAAAAAAGTGTTTAAGAAAATTAATTAAAAATGAAATTATTAAATAAATAATATAAATTATTATTAAATCAGTAGGTACTGTACATATTATACCGTCTACCACTGATGTGCACGAAATTAATGTGACGATGTGAGTTAGTGTAGTCATATAGACGACCCACGTTAGTAGGTAGGTATTTACTTAGTGTTATTACTTATTATCGTCTATTATTATTATTATAAAAACCACATGCAAAACAAAAATACCGATATACCTAACTAGGTAGGTATATAGGCACTTAATTATTTTTTTTAACTTTTCTCAATAAATGGCTCATCTTTACACCGAACACTTACGTTAAAAAAAATATGCAAATTGGTCCGGTGTAGAATTTATCGCATCGTGTTTTAATAATATAATATAGATAGGAATATAAATATTGTTTATTAAAACATATTTAAATATTCTAAACATAATATATTTTTACTTTAAATTATTTGTACAATTTTAAGACCATATATATATGATTTATAAATTTATTATAATATAAACTGAAGATATTTTGATTATTGTGATAGGTAACAACTTTAATTTCTTTTTAAATTCTATAGGTAGGTGTACCTACTTAAATCATTACAAATTTGAATTTAGAATTTAGGAATTATAGGTTAGATACCTACTATTATTTTAAATATAACTGGCAATGAGAAATAATAGTTTATTTAAATAATTTCCAAAATTAACATTAATTAGGTAAACATAACAAATAAAATCATAGGATAATTTTCGTATTTTTTTAACAAAATATATAGGTACCTACCTAGATATTAAATATTGATTTTTTTTTTCTTAAGATGATGTGATACTCGTATTTGTTGTCTTTGTTTAACTAATGGGTAATATATCAAAAATTACGCTACGCGAAACAATTAATGAGGCGGTATGTTCAAATTAGAACTAAAATACCTAGTGGCAATTAGATACTAATATTGAAAAGGAGAATGTTTCCTAGAAAATGACATATCTAATAGGTACCCTTTTTCTAAAATATTATTTAATAAAAAAGGTACAACATTTTAAACAGGTTTTAAGTTATTCTTTTTTTTTAAAAAAGCTATAAATATTTTGTTAAATAGGTAATATTTTACAAAAAGGATGTAATTTTTTAGAAAATATTCTCCTTTTCAAAATTATTAATAGGCTTTTTCACTATAATTTTAACGTAGACGACATATTTATTGTTTTGCGTAGATTCCTAGTGTAATTTTGCTATATTTCTCATTAGATGGACGGAGACAACAAATCCGGGTAGAATTAACCGATTTAGACGTCCTCATTAAATTTATACATTTAAAAAACAAACTACATGCATTTTATAATGTAAAAAAAAAATTGATAGACTTATTTGAATTTGTATATATATACATTTTAATTTTGTACCCTTAAAATATAAAAATATGCAAGTACTTATGAAGTAAAATAAAATGTGTGTAAATTCTGTATGTATACATATTGTAAATAAAATAACATGAAAATATATTTTCATATGAGGCTGGATTGAGTGCAATTATATTATATTAATTACCTATATTAAGGTAATTAATTATAATGTGTAGATTATTATAAAGCTGTGTCCATACCTAGCAAATGTTTGTGGAAACATTGTTTGTCAAACGTTTGATATTATTATTAAAAATATTTTATTAATAATAAAAGTAGGTATACTCGTATTTATAAAATATTCAACTGTTCTCCAATATATTGTATCGAGCTTTATCAATAATCGTAATTGGGTATGTCGTTCTTAGTCATACTATGTTGTGTGTATTGGAACTGTTCTTATAATTTATTTATAATAATAATACATATTGATATTATATTAAACATATTAATAAGTAATTTAAAATATATTTAATTATTTTTAAGTAAGTATTAAAATTTATACCTATTTGAATTTTAATATTTTTAAAAGTACAAATTTAAAATACCTAGTTATATTTTTTAAATGTTCGTTAATATATAACATATATTCTCAATGAACAAACATTTTTATTAGATAAATTGAAAATTATTATGAAACATATAGTTTACAGTAACCAAATATTCAATGGACATTTTTGTCAGTTATTTAGGATGTTTGATGAATGCTCATTAATGTTCGACAAATGTTTCAAAACATTTGCTAGGTTAGAATACAGCTTAAGATGTACATATAAATCAATTTATGTTTAACTAGTCTATAAAGAATTATTTTGTTTACATACATTTTATTGTAAAATATGACAGATTTTTCTAATAGAGTTCTCCACAAAAATAGTTATTAATTTTATAAATTATCGATTCCTCTCTATTTTATATTTTAATTACAAGAACTTTACATAAAATTTGTGCATTCTCTATATTTTAATAGAATAAATCGATAATTTATAACAAAATATGATTTATCTTACTAGTTAATTTTAATATTAAGGGAAATGACTGACATAATTTTAAGTGTCTATGTGTTGAATGTTCATTTAAATTAAGTAGTTAATGATTATTTTTTTATTTTAATTTAATTATTTAATATATTAAAATATTAAATTCTAAAGAAAAGCACATTCATTGTATGATATATTTAAATTATAGATGTAATAGTCATATTATGGCTGTGCGACGTGCGTGTTAAAACTATTATGTTTCTATTATAATATTGTATTATTTGAAGTAATGTAATGGAATTATCATAATTAAAATTTCATTTAAATCTAGTAATATTTAGTAAGTAGGTACTTACATAAAAATTGTTTTATTTCCTTGGAAGCTATGTAATAAAATAAACCAGTCATTAAAACCACTTTTATATTTTTATATTATTTTTTGTACTTATTTATTATACTCGGATATCTATAGTTTTTGAGTCAATACATATAATCAATAATTCCTAGTTTTAAAATAATAATACATTATTGTTTATATTATAAATTAAATACATGTTTTATTTGTATTTTTAAGTGTTTAGTTTTTATCGTTTATGCTGTTGTGTTTAATTATTATTAATAACTGTGAATATAACGTTGAAATAAAACTGCAAAACTATTTGAAATTTTCTGTATATAACATATAATTCAGCGTTGTTTAGTTTAATCATATTATATTAAAGGTCTTACCAGTTTTAACCGAGTGCTATTCCACCGTTCTCTTGGTATTATGATTTGTTCGTTCAAATACTCTTTGAACACTTTTCTGAGTTCTTTTAAATCTAATACGACTGAGTCAATATTAAAGCATATTGGAACATTGTTATCCAAACTATTAATACTGGTGTGTTCTGGTAACATTGTAGAAAGTACTTGAATAAATGTTTTCGTGTATACCAAAGACCTGAGACATAAATATAGCATTAATTTTTTTTTATAATTTTTTAATCAAGCAACAGACATACTCTGAAAACACTCTAAGAATACACTCAAATAATGAAATTGATTCCATATAGCAAACAATTGTCCTTAACCATGATAACGAACTGTGAACAAACCATTCCTGTTTTGTATCAAACTTAAAATCGTTCACCATTATAATCTTTAGATCTTTAATACACACGGCACATTTAATTCGATAGCACGATAATAATTTAGTACAATGTAAAATCACTAAATCTTCAACTACAACAAAAATACAGAATACATTTTTAGTTGAAAAAAATATAATATAAATAATAAAAAGTTGGTCAGTAGGAGATGGAATCACTTTACTCATTGGGTATATTGAATTTGGAAGCAATAACAAGTCATTTCTTTCAATAAAACAATTCTGAACGATGACATGAGTATTATTAGTGGTTATATATTCAGTATATGTTTTTAATAGTATAGTTTCAATATTATATTGTATTACTCTTCTTATTCTGATAGTCAGGGGTTGGGCAAGATACTATATAAAAAAGTACCTTGATACATGATACATTTTGTTTGCAGAAAAAATACAAGATACTCTCCAAAATACAATTCTTATTTTATAGTAAAAATTGTATTTACTTAGGTATTATTTTATAAAAAAAAAAAAAAATATGTATACTATGTTAAATATTTCTCAAAACTCAAAACAATTATTATTAATAACCATATACAAATAAAATATATTATATTATAGCATAGTACAAATAAAATTATAAATAATATTATATTATATGGCATAAGTGTATAAATCTACATAGATATCGAAATATTTTATAAGAGTGAAATAAATTTAAACAAATATTATCCAATTAAAATTTTATTCAAGACATTACCTATTACATAAAAATAATCTATATTTTAAATATTATAAAATAATGATAATAGGTAATATTTTAAATTATACAATTGCGTAATATTTTAGTCATACGTTCTCAAGTTTATTTCATATTTAATTATTAAATTATATTGTATATTTTTCGTCATTTTGTGACGTAATGGTATAGTGAAATTCAAGCATGAAAATCTAGAATTGATAAATTGCTATTTAGCGTTAATATCAACAATCAACAACAAATGTCTGTTTTGATATATTGTTTTATTTTCATAATATGATAAAAAGAAAAAAATGTAATAATGTGATTACCGACTATATTATAATTAAACTTTTGATCAATTGATGAATCTTGTATCTTTTCACATAAAAAGATACATAATACTGGAAAAAAATTTACCTAGATACAAGATACAAGATACTTTTAGAATATATATCATGATACAAGATACAATTGTATCTTTGATACATATCATGTATCTGTAATAATGCCCAACCCTGCTGATAGTATATATTTTAAAGATCATACCCTGTATTAAATTTTCAGGTCTTGAAACTCCAAATACTTCAAATTCACCATTTACATAAATAATCCCAAATTGGAAAATCTCATCCATTTTTCAATAAAATATAGTAAAGTTCCATTAGACCAGATAAATTTTTACAAACCCACCATAATAATTGATTGTCCCTAGGCCTAGGTGCTTTTAAAATAGCATCCACTTTTGTCAGATCTTTTTGAAGTCCTTCTGCACTAATTATATATCCAAAGTAACAAATTTATTTTTGAAAGAAACTACATTTTCTTAAATTAATTCTAAATCCAGATTTTTCTAACTTTTTTAAAACATTTTTTTTAATTCCTTGTATGTTCTTCACCTGTAGCCCCCATAACTATTACATCATCCAAAAAATTCATTGTTCCTTCCAGACCTAAAAGAATTTTTTCAAAAATGTTTTGAAATATAGCATAGGCTGGTCTAGTACCATACGGTAAACGTTTAACTAAATAAATTCCTTTATGGGTACTCCATAGTAATATTTTACTTGTTTCTTCATCATCATAATGTTGGTTATAAGCATTTTTGAAATCAATTTTAGAAAAGGTTTTACCTCCTTGTAGTACTACAAAAAATTCTTCTACTCTCGGTAAAGGATGTTTTACCTCTTCCAGACACTTATTCACCACATATCCTTATTGCACCATTGCCTTAAGGGGCTTCGACACCGGTCGTTTTTAAGGAGTTCAGTATAGGCAATTTTTAAGTAATTTTAGGAAAAATAAAAATCTAACAATTTAAAAATATATAAGTACATTTTAAAATTAATCTAAAAATATCCTCATACCCATACTACTTTTCATTGCTATGTAATCACGGTATTTTCTATTAAACATGCTCACGCATTTCCATAATTGTAGGTTTCTGGATAAGTTTAGACATAAAACATATCTTAGAAAAATTAAAGATGAGTTGTTAAACTGTGTTTCTACCAGATGGATTTAAAATGAAATTAATATAAAGATTTTTATGATGGTTTCAAATTAATGAAAAAATCATTATTTAATTGTTTGTCATTTATTTAAAAAAAATTATTTAAAAAAATCATCTGGTAAAAACATAGAAAATATAATAACAAATTCCGAACTTTTTTCAAAATTAAAATTGAACAAGTTTAACATGGCCAATTTATGGAAATGCCAAGACCATTTTAGCGCTTTGAAAAATCTACTGTCGAAGACCTTTAATGTCTGTGAGTACGTCGTTTGCGAAGATAAGGTACAATGTTGGAGCAAGGCAGGAGCCCTGGGGGACGCCCGCGCAAATTTGACGTGAAGTCCAAAGTTTGCTCTCGACTTTGACGGAGAAGGTACGGTTTACGAGATAGCATTTGATGCAGGCACGTATTTGAGGGGGGCAATAGAAGCGATCGCCCCCTCACTCCAAATCCCATATGATGTTATACAAAATTAGATAATTAATTAACTGTGTTATATAATTATATAATAATACTATTATATACTATGGCACTATGGAACCATATAAAAATTATATTCATTATTTCCTTTACGAAAGATAGATTTTCGTTACACTTTTATAAACTACTTAGAAAATCAAAAAATAACCTCTATAAAGTACAAACTAGAACAAATTTCCTATCAAAAGTCTCCATAGCGGAAAAGTTTACTTTTTATACCTTCTGCCCGAAAAAGCGAATACATATCTATACATAAAAATAAATATAAAAATACGACGTAAATATATATAGTGCTACAGTAAATATTTGGTATACATTTTTTCAAGCTTTTGTCATTTTAATTTTTCAATTTATAATAGATTTTACTCTATTTTGGTAGTTATAAATATTATATATTTGATATAGTCGGTAACCATGCTTAGTTATTTGTTGTTTTATAATTTATAGCAACTTTTCGCGATATTTTCCTTATAAAAAGTAGTTTTTCTTCAGGTTTTTGAAAACTACTTTAAAAATCAAAACATACCTCTATAAAGTACCAACTAGAATGAATTTCCTATCAAAAACTTCTGTATCAGAAAACTCTTACTTTACTCCTTCTGCCTAAAAAAGTGTATACATATAGGTACATAAAAAAAAAAAAAAAAAAAAAAGTAAAAATGAATAATACATCATTGTACAGCCATAAAATGTGTTCTATTTTTATATTTATTAAATTATTTATAAAACCTACTAACATTGGTATTATTATAGTACCTCCTGTACTACTCTCGTATCATTATTCTACTTTACAATATTCAATATAACTTCAAGTCATAAATACCTCTTAAATATAGTTAATTAATTGGTACTGTAATTAAGTATGATGAGAGCAGTGGCGTCATTTGGGGGGTGGCAGGGTGGGCATTTGCCCCCCCCCTTGTTGACAGCGGGCCGGTCGCCGGTGTCCGGCTATTTATGCCGACATGATTCGTGCTAAAAGTACCTAAATAATTATAGCGTATGCCGA
>JAIPRL010001511.1:36921-80725 GCA_025469235.1 Pemphigus obesinymphae | reverse complement strand
CCTATACAGAACCCCTTAAAAATCGCATGTGTGGCGTCCTCTTGAGTATATTCAATAAGCAACATTGATGTGATAAGAAAATAATGGCGTGATGAGCTTTAGTGAGGGAATTACCCATTACTCATTATTTCATTAGTAACATAGTTTTAAACTTTAAGTTTTAAAAAATGTAAGTCGACTAAAAAAATTTTCAGTTGTGAAGGCCTCTACATTATATGGGCCCTGGGGCCCCCACAACCCTAAATCCGGCCCTGACTATAACCATATAATATAAGAAAGAAGTTAAAACTCAGAAAGAGAGTACGTGTTTTAATGCGATTAAAACGCATGTATATTCTTAATTCGAAATATTTCCACAGTTTAAAACCCGTTATTGACTCACTGATAATATTATACATTTTATAATATACAGTATATGTAAATTAATTGGAAAGTCAGTATAGCCCCAATTCTTGATATAGTGCGAATATTTTATTGCATTTTTTTAAAAATAAAATATATGACTAATGGCCTCTGTTTTTGTATGATTTACAAATAAAAAAATATTTCAAAAATCGTCAAAAAATATTTTTGAAAAATTTGAAAAAAAAACATTTAATTGAATGAGTTACTTATCAATAATATTGAGAACAATTTTTTTTCAATTTTGAATGAAGGAGAACAATTCATAATTTCAAAAATACAACAAAATATTACAAAACCGTACATTTTTCACACTTTTTAATACTTACAGATAGGTATTTATAGCTACAATTTTGATGTACTTTTGAATTAGTGAATTGCTCTCATTCATTCAAAATTCAACCAAATTTACCCAACATTATAGATAAGTAACTTTATAAAATGGCTATTTTCAAATAAATTTTTGACGATTTTTGAGATATTTTTTTTTTTTGTTTGATAAATCGTGCAAAAACAGAGGCGGCCATTAGTAGTTGTAAGTATATTTTGTTTAAAAAAAATGCTGTAAAATATTCGCACTATATATCAAGCGAATCAGTGCTACTATACAGACTTTCCAATTAATTCACATAATATAGCTGGTATATATGTAAGTATATATTACTGTATATGAACAGCAGGGCCGGCCGTCCGAAGAAATATTTTCATTTTTTTTTTATGGGCAGAGGGGTGAAAAAAATAATATTGGTAATACTTCTCTTTAAAAAGTAATCAACATTTTTCCAATTTTTTTTTTTTTTTTACTAAAATCCTAATAATTTATAATTTGCTGACTTAAAATTCTGCAAAAAATACATCATATAATATATTGCTGCAGCGTATATGCTATATATAGGTAAGTACATATGGAACAAGCATCTAAGTATATATATATATAGGTAGGTAGATCGGTTAAAAACCATATATAGGGTACTAATTGGTTGGTCGTGGTTCATATCCCGGGGTGGCGCCCGGATATTTTTTGCATTATTTTACAAAAATCGTTATCATCGAAATATAATTGTATTATAAAGAAACATAATATAGGTATAGGACATATAGAAGCTGCAACGTCGCCAGAATGTTCCGTAGCAAAAAAAAAAAAAAAAAAAAAAAAACGTCCCGACCATGCTGTCGGGACAAGATTTTCGCACGGTGGGGATAGGTATATGTGTTTTCCCGAAAAATACACTTCACGTTTAAAACGTGTGAAACAATAGCGAGCGGGGGAAGGGAAAGACGCCATTGAGAATTCTTCTACTTTTTGCCGACCGATTTCCAAAGAGAGGGTGGCCGGTGGGGAGAGGTGATGATACACCCCCCCCCCCCGCACGGTCATGTCGTATATACATGAGCGTGGGGCCCGTTCGGCGCGGGAAATCGGTGCCGCGTCTGTATACAACAATATATTATTATTTATATATTATAATATCAGCGAGCGCCCGCGTTTTGCCAGCGAAAAGTTAACGAAACTCGTCACGTATATATATTATATGTACATCGAGCGTTTTATTTCGTAATATTATAATATAATACTGGTGCGCGTGTATAATACATAGCAACACCGCACGGCCGTCCGTCGCGTCTCTCCCGGTCGAGGCGCGCGCCCGAAACAACCGTCCGCATAAAAGGGTGACGGCGCGGCGGGTGCGCGTATATTTATACCGGTACATATATATATATATATTATATAGCCGGTCGTAATTAATTTTCTTCGGAAAAAGTGCCGGGGCCGGGGCGCGTCTCGGCGGCGAGAAAACCGTGTACGGAAAACTGGCCCCCGGAGGCCGATGAAAAAACACCGGCGGTCTTCGCGCGACTTTTCCCGGGCGGCGGCTCGGCTAAAAAATTAAACGGGCGCGCGCAGCACAGGCGGCAGACGACTACGACTACGTACGACGACGACGACGGGCGACCGTTTTATATGATTACAAAGGCGGCGGCGGCGGCGGCGGTTGTTTAGCGGATTCGACGCGTATTTCCTATATAGGTATTATAATATATAATATAATGTGCGTATAGTATACACACACTGCAGCGGTGTCGGCCCGTATAATGAAAACGTTACACGCGGACCGTATTCGGGCCCGTAACACTTTTCTTCCATTTTTTTTCCCCCTACTACCCTCCATCGACCCCTTGCCGGAGCAATAATTCTCTCCGTTTTTTTTTTTTTTTTTTTAATATATATATATATATATTAAACAACCCCTCGGGGTCATCCCTTCCGCCTGTACATAATATATATATACCTATATTATATATACTAGGTTATAGGTACACCCGGTCATATATACCTACTACTATCGGTATATATAGGTAGGTATATATACTTCGTATAACTTATATAGGGTGACCATATTTCGAAAATTAAAAAACGGGACAACGATAGAAAAAAGTGAAAATCGTAATGAAATGTCGAATCCGAACCCGAAATACTGTCTTAAAAATGTAAAAAAACATTATCATTTATCATAATATTTACCAAAATTTTCGGTAAACGAGCAAAAGAAGGGACAAAAACGGGAGCCCACTTCCTAAAGCGGGACAAATCGCGTCCCTTTTAAAGTCTGTCGGGACGCAGGACAACAGCTAGGACGCAATCGTCAAAAACGGGACAATCCTGCAAAAAACGGGACGTATATTGGTCACCCTAACTCAAACCCTCAATATAATATTATATTATAGTATATATATACATATTATGTACATATTATATACTATTTATAACCAACTCGTCAGAGCGACTATTTTTAAGGGGTCCTATTTATGGTCAATTTTTAGTAAAATTTTAGAAAAATGAAAATCTAACAATTGAAAAATTTTTATATGAATTAAGACAATTTTATTGGTAATATTACTTTAGCATTTCTCATTTATAACAAATTACAAATATCTTAGAAACTAGAAACAAATGATAAAAAATAAACTTATCTAGTGCCCTACAGAGCAGGGCTTGGAACCGAAATTAAAAATACCGGTATTAGAACCGGAATCTTTCGAAAATCTCAGCACCGAAACCTTACCGGAACCCTAATTTCATTTTTCAAAGAACCTAAATCAAAACCGGTACCGATATTTGGTGATCGAGTTTTTTTCGATTCCGATTCTAATAGAAAATATTGAAAATTAAAATTCAGACACTTTTTTTATACAATAATTTTTACATTATCATGTCTTTGAATGAGTTCCTAGTAAATTATCAATCGAATTTATATGATTTATGTAATAAATAATATTGCACGTTTGGGTGAAATTGTAAAATAGTATATTTTAACAATGTATAACAGAAAACGTTACAAAATTCGTGAGCTATAAACATGACTACCCAAAAAGGTATAAATTAACTTTAAATTACCTACCTACATTAATTGATAATATGAATCGTGAAGAAATATAATTTACCTATGAAATATTATGATTCATTACTTTTCATTCTTACATTTTGAAAACATTTATTCTAAAGTACCTAGGAACCTGGCTATAAATACCGGTATTCACTAAAATCGAAACAGAAACCTTTTTTTCTAAAATTCTAAAAACCGGAACCGAAGCAGAAAGCGAATAATTTGATTTAAAAAAAATCCGGAACCGCAAAAAACATCGAGCCTTGCTACGGAGCCGTTTTTTAATATGTGTATTAAACATCTTTTATGAATTGTTAAAAACTCAACAATTTTGATTTTTTTTAATAACTATGTCTTAAAAAATTAAAATATCGTAAAAAAAAGCTCCGTAAAGCGCTATATAATATTGTGATCTATAATTTGTTTTTTGTTTCATATTTCTAAGATGTTTGTAAACTGTTAAAAATGAGAAATACTAACATGAGTTTTTCATTGAAAATTGTTTACGTTGACATCCTCTTAATATTATACGCGATATTCCGCGTGCTGTACGGGGCGACGACAAAATCGTAGTCTATATACAGTGGAAGATTTATGGGAAACGTTCAGGAACCTTGTACGTAATGAATTGAAAAAATCAAAACGTTTTCTAGTCATTTTCCGTTATCAACAACCTAATAATACCCAATAATTGTCGGCCAATAAAAACCAGAAAAAAAAACTGGTCAATAGGTTTCTAGATGACTAGATCAACTCCTGGATGAATATTATTTTCGTCAGTAAAACAGATTCACCATAGATTCCTGGAAAATTCAATTGGCATAATGTAGGCAATTTCAATTACATATTGTATCTAGGGCTGTCCCGAAAAAAGATTTTTTGGAAGGGGAGATGAAAATATAAAAAAAATAATATAATACTTCTCTTTAAAACATAAAAATAAAAAAATAGGTAAGCAAAAAAAAAAAAAAAGTTATTAACTTTATTCCCATTTTGCCGACTAAAATCCTAACAATTTGTAGTTTGGCGACTAAAAATTTCGAAAAATACTTTATTCAAAACGTGAATAAGCAAAAAAAAATGCATCGACTTTTTCTACTATTTACCGACTGCTTTCCAAAGTTGAGGGGGTGAGACCTCCCCTCCCCAAGTACTTCATATAATTCTCATCGCCAAAATTACCTCACTTATTATTTAAAACATATTAAGATATATCGTTTAGGTTAAAACTTAAAATTATAACTAAATAGGTAGCACCAATAATGACCAAATTTAAAGAGTAGAGTATTTTTAAGAGTATGTCGCACCGACATTTGCTGTCTCCGTCTATCTAATGGACAATATAGCAAAATTATACTACCTACGCAAAACAATAAATGTAGTGTCTACGTTAAAATTAGAGTTAAAAAACCTATTACCAATTTTAAAAAGGAGAATATTTTCTAGGTTTTTTAACTCTAATTTTAACGTAGACACTACATTTACTGTTTTGCGTAGTATAATTTTGCTATATTGCCCATTAGATAGACGGAGACAGTAAATGGTGCGACGTCCTCTTAAGAGGATGCCACATACCCGGTGGTTTTGTAAAGGCGATTTTTATGAAATATAAAAAAAAATAAAAATCCAACAATTTATAAATATTTTTAATTTAATATTTAAAAATAGTCTTGTGCTAATATCATTTTTTATTGTCGTGTAATCATATTTGTTATATAGGTACCTACGTTGATATTTTCATTTTCATCAACTCGAGAAAACAAATAAATTATAAAGAACAAAATTATCTAGTGACTGATGGATCCGTTTTTTGATATACCTATGCATTTTTACACGTTTTGTAAGTTGTTGAAAAAAAAATCACAAAAATCAATATTTTAACAGCTCATATAAAACGTGTAAAATTACATAATATATCATCACTCGTTAATTACTAGATAATGTTGTAGCTATAATTTGTTTTTGTTTTGTATTTCTAATGTGTTTGTAAGTTAATAAAAATAAAAATTGCTAATGCAAGTTTTTCATTGAAAAATTGTCAGTGTAACATCCTTTTAAGGGCATTATATAGGTATACCTACCTACTTTCTTTATTTTAAAAATATACCTACTACAATTCTAATTTTTTTTTTTTTTTTTTGAGAAAGAATATTAATTTTGTACAGATTAATTTTAACAAAATGGCGTTAAGTAAGTAGTTACCTATCTATCCTTATAACTAGGTAAAATTGAATTAATACTTTATGTACTTAACATTTTAGTTACCTACCTACATAATAACTTATAATGTTAATGTTAATGATAAAAGTTATCCTGGTAAAAAAAAATATTAATTAAAACCATTAAGTTTAAAGTGAAATGGAAAAATTAAAATAGGTAATTCAGTTGAAAAAAAGAATTTGTCTTTAAAATTATTCAACAAAGAGAAACAAATTTGACTACATTTTAATTTCAAAATATGAACTAGTAATCCATTTTATTAAAAATCATTTTCACTATTCAATATTATAGACATTATAGTTACTATAATTGTTATATTGTTATACAATACTTATACACCATAATTAAATTAAGAGTTATTGTCTATACCAGGGATGTACAACTAGCAGCCCACCGGCCACATCCGGCCCGGCGTCCCTTTTTATCCGGCCTGCACTATCTTTCAAATTTTTATCATCGAAAAATTGACTACAATTTACCTCAAATATAGTAAAAATAACCAGATAAGTTGTATCTTGGAAAAATTATCAATAATAAAATATATATTAAACTTAGATATTAGTTCCTATCATAGGTATAAAATATATTAATGAATTTGTTTCACATATTAATAAAAAATCAACTGAACTGACCCACAATCATTTAAAGTTGTGAAAATTAGTCCTCTAGTTACTTTGAGTTACTTATCTCTGGTCTATACTATAGTATACCACATAAATAGCATTAAATTATTTCATGTTTATGAAAAATAAAAATTAACATCCAAAATTTTCAATTTTTCAACAAAATGTATAAAAAAAAAACTAAAAACATTATAACAGAAAAAATCAATAACGTTTTAAAATTTAAAATGTTATAATGAAAAAGAATATTGTTTTCAAGCCCTAGATTTTATGAACTGTATCTATTGTCATAAAAAATTAATTAAATTTCCAGCAAAAAAACTAATTAAGTTTAATTAAAATTTTTTAATTTAATATTTTAACTATATTCTGTCTCAGCTAAGAATTGCCGAATAGAAACCAATTTTCGACTAGCATCTTATACCACATCCATCGGTGATGGTGCTGCATTCTAAATAATAGTCCACAGCTATTAGCTCTATTTTAAGTACCGATGTAAGTTTCCAGTTTTATAGGTGAGACAGAATGAACTAAGATTACTCTTATCTTTAATTTTCTTAAACTCATTGAATGTCAATTTGTTAAATTTAAAAATATAAATAGTACTATTGAATATTGATTATACACATACCTACTATGTAAATTATATAAATGTGTATTAAGTAATCATGTTATATTCAAACAAATATAAATATTTTAGTCATAGGTTTTTTAAAAGGAATAAAATACCATCACTGTTTATCAATAAAAAAACAATATACTTTATCTAAATAAATAAAAAAAAAACATACAAAATAACTGATATTTCAAGAACTTTGATAATGTACTAGAATATTATAATTTTCTTAAATGAAAAACAAATACTATACTCTATTTTAAATAAGAAGGAACCTCTACTGAGCAATATGTAGATCATTGGACATGTCATGCTGCTACATATAACCGATGGCAAGAACATCTTATTATTCTTGAATAACCAACTAAATTGTATTATTTAATTATTCAAATAATTTCAAATACACAGTAAAAATCTCATTGCCTTAATTCCGTATGGGCCTTTATCACAGAATTTTGATTCCACATGGAAAAAAGTGTAAATAAGTAAAGTGGAGAACCTGACTGTCATAAATTTAGAAGTTTCTTCTTTATTGGAATAGAGTATAGAGTATAAGATGATACCTTTACAAAAACATGATATTTTTAACAGCATAGTTTGAACATAGTGTGTATTGGAATGATTACAAATTATAATATTAAATAATAAATAATAATTTATCAACATTAATCGTACAGCCTATAACAAAATTAATAATGTAAATTGCACTACCTATAATATTAATACATTTTAGTAAAAAAAAGCTCACTTCTAATTATTGTTTCACTTATAGTGAGTTACTTATAAACTATAGTATACTGCAGTACATATTATATAATAATTATTATCATTAAGTATTTGTTCATGTTATTATTTATGTGGTTATTCCTTACAAATCAAAAGACTGAGTGTTAGGTGCAGAATCTCTTCTACCAACAATCATACGTAGCTGATCATTTGTCTTGCTTGTGGTTACTTCTTTGATGGATGTCAGTGTTTTCTGCAACCATGGAGGTATTGTGTTTTTGGACACTTGCAGTTCCGAAAATGTCACGCCTAACCTATGTCCCAAATCCTGTTAACATTGCAGCTTTATCATGTGTAACTTCTGTTAACACATTGGAGAGAAACTAATGCATACCTGATTTTTACACTCTGATTCTACTAAGGCCAATTTGGTTTGAGCAAGTTCGATTTCCAGCTCAGTAATACGTTTTGAAAGCTTATTTTCTTCTATTACGGAGCCTGAGGTATTCCCACTTTGAGATAACATATTATTACTTAACAATGGTGTTTCAATAAATGATCGGCATCTACTACATTCACCTAATGTATTCTATACCAAAATAATTACATTAAAAAAATAATAGATATCAATATATAGGTAGTTATGAATTTGTATATTTGTAATGTACTTACTTTAAGTAATTGTATAACATCTCTCATAGAAGCCTGTTCAGCATCTAACCTTTGACATATCTATAAAATCATTATTTCTGAATTAATGTTACTAGTTGTATAAAAACAATAGTCATGTTTCGCATAACAACCCAGAGTAACTAAAGTTCACCCAAAGTATTCGCTTAATTAGCTAGTATTTTTACAAAATTGTTAAAAACGTTTTATTCACTATATGTTTATCAAATTATATTGATTTGTCACTAAACTGTATGTATGCAGACTGCAAACCTATTTTATAACTTTTAAGTAGATACTTTCTTTATGCATATTTGTCTAGGACTTTGTGTATTTCTATAACTACTTGTATATATTTATTATAAGTGTAAATATGAGTATTTTCAACAATTAATGATCTATTCACTATTCTTATAAAAAAATGTATAAATTGCAATCAAAATGAAATATTTACAATTAAACAATCTCTCAGTAGATAAAAAAAAAAATTAATTACTCTCCCCCCCATAAAAAGTCCTAAGTAACTCCTATGCTCAAAAGTGTATAAATAATACCCCTACAAACAATTTTAATAATAAAATAATAAGTATATGAAAATAGATTTAAAAGCAATTTTTTTTTTTTTTAGTATGGAATACAATGATATATTTACCAACGTTATTCATTTAGTTTGATATTTTGGTGGAAAATAATATGATAACAATATGTTTTACAGGCAGGATACTAGAAACAATATATTGTTTACACATATTACTAATATTCAGTTAAAAATATTAACAATTATATAATAATATTATATATTACTAGCTTAAGTACAACACCTGCCGGGTGCAACTCCTCGTAAATGCATATCCTTTTATGAAAGACTGACTATTTGTAAGTTCAACACCTTTTGGTGGAATCTTAAATTTGACACTCCGATTGAGAGTGACATCTTGTAAGTTTAACTTTTATTGAGTACAATACCTCATTAGTAGAATTACTTTTGCAATTTGAATACATTTGTACTTTATCGGAAATAATATTGTTAATTAATTTTAAAAATATTCCGGTAACTGGCATTCACTTTCTAGAAGATAGTCGATCACTCCTAAAGTGTTTCCAACGAATAAGTTGACAAAATAAGTAATCCGAAAATTGATCGAACTTACAATTCTCGGATTTTTATAAGAACTCAAAGTTGGCTTTGCTCGGTTCTCATTTGAGTGTAAAAGGTTTTACTCAACCTCAATATAAATTTGACAACATTTAAAAAAATATTTACCGTTAAATATAATATTGGTATAAAATAAAAAGGGTATAATATAATATAGTAGGTATCTACTTCGCATATATAAGAAGTCGCTCGGACTTTTCTTTCTCAAATATTTATACAACTATTATCGTCAGGTTGATATGTTCGAAAATCTAATTAAACATCATGTATATGATAAAGGTTTGCCCAAATGTATCAATATAAATTGATTTAAAATTGTGAAAAATACTACAATTTAAAATTCATTACTATGGGATATAAAAACTATAGTATAGGTACCTATTCTATGAATCAGCGGGACAAATTTAAATACTTAATACGGACTCTTTACAAAATATTATATAACGCATAATTTAATGAAATAAAATAGGTAGGTAGGTACAAAATTCAATTCAAACAAACGAAAAAAGATGATTGGAAAATATGATTTCGGACTAGATAAAAAAAAATTGAAAAAAAGAGATAGGCGGAGTGGGATTCGAACCGGCGTACCCGTATCGAAAATTCATTGCTGTTCCCATTAAGCTACACAATCGATGATAAAGTGTTTGAAATTTCTCGTATTTAAACTATTCAGAAAACAGGTGACACCATAATGTATATCGAAAGATAATATATACCGGTCGGTCGGAGATGAATGGTAGACAAAAAAACGTTTGGTCAAACGTTAAAACGTCAGAGAAACGGCCTTCAAAAGTCGCTAAAACCGATTTCCGAAGTTCGGGACGATAGTACGATAAGGGAGAAAGTCGGATAATAATGGAAATCAGCGAGTTGGGAATCATTTTTTCTTCCCAACGTCGAGAGCTTGAAAAAAATGTGAAAACAGAGAAACAAAAGACGTAAAAATTTCAAAACGACCGGAAAAGTTTGTTTTCGTTAACGGTAAATAAACATGCATCAAACGACAGTAAAAATAGGCAGAGGAATTAAATTTCTATGAGAGGTTTTATTCATGGAAAAAAACGGGTAATAAAAGTTCACATTTTATATATAAGATTATAATTATATAAAATAATATTAATAATATTCTTAGTAAGGGTTTTAAAGTAACACAGAAACTCTCTTATAAGACTGTAAAAACTTTGAAATAATGAAAGGCCCTTAGTATACTCCATCAATTTATTACTAAAACCTAAACGTCTGAAAAAAATTGATTTTAGACGTAAAATTACTTTTTCTCCATAAATTGGATTTGTAAATTGCATTCCACTGATAAAATTACTTGTGCATATGGGGGGTATGTTCAATAGATCATCACTGAATTTTTACAAACATTAATGATTATTTATTCCTCAAAATACAAATTGTGCACACAGTCCATGGAAAAATTGCTATCTGTTTGCATGGGCACATATATAATATATGTAAGTTTAGGTAATAATATATATTTTATAATTAACTATTTTTAATAAATTGACTGTCAATGAACAAATAATTCCTAGTATTTTTTTTCCTTTTTTGTGGAGAAGGATTTAACACGAAAACCCTGTAATTATAACACTGCTAATATTTAATATTCTGGGAAGTTCGATTACCTTGAAAATATGTAATTTAAAACTATTTACTTGTTTGTACTCTTTAATAATGGTTTGATCTCTGTTGATTTCTGTATCTGCTTTTGTAATTTCTTTTTTTAATATATTTTTGACCTTAAATCAACATTAACAATAATGTAATCACATATTTACAACAATAATACTCAACAATTTACTCTAGTTAATTCTTCTTCAAGTCGATTTTTTTCTTCTTCAGTCTGCTTTAATGTAATTTTCACTTGGTCTAATTCACTAGTAAAATTTTCAGCACTCTCTTGTGCTTCTATTAATTATAAACACAGATAATTTATTAATATTTATTTTTATCTATTATTATTGCATTAATGCGTTTCTTTAGTGATTTTATTTACCTTTCAGAGTTAAAAATTGTTGTTCATATTTTTTTATTTTTTTTAGTTTAACAACACATGCATTCTTTATCAAATGTCTGGCAACTTCTTCATTACGTACTTTTTTTGGCATTGTCACTCTAAAATATTTGAGAATATTTTCAAAATCTAATTGTAGTAAATCTTTTTTGCAAAACTAAAAAAGAGAAGTAATAATAATTATGATAATAATCCTTTAACTATTTACCACACATACACTATGTTTACTAAATACCTGTAATAATGCAATTGCGACTTGGAATAATGTGTCCAACCCTTGGAGAAGTACTACATCCATGATACGAAAAACAAAAAACAATGGAAATCTTGCTGTAAAAAGTGTAAGAAACCATTGTGAAGCATACATATGTGCTTCAATTCCATTAGCATTAAAATGATTGAAAAGTTGAGGAATTTGTTCCTAATTTTAAAATAGAAAAATTAAAAAAAAAAAACAAATTTAACAATAAAGCTACCACTTTAACTAACTTCCATAAGCTTATTCAGTTGATACAGTTTCAAGTAAACTGTTTCAAAACCATCTTTGTAAAACTCTCTAAGGCCATAATCATACATTAATTTTAACAAGACACAGAATGCTTGTTCTTCAGGCATCTAAATTAAATTAACAAAAATAATTATTAATTGATAAAATATACCTAGTTAATAATAATTAGAATATAGATTAAAAACAAATATAACATACATGTAATAATAATGTAGCAGCAAGAAATGTTAGACCTTGACAATACCCAACCTCAGTATCATATACAGCATATGCTTTGGTTAGATGAAATAAATTATCTTGACCAATACCTCCAGCTTCCTTGAAAAAATCATGAGCTGGAAAGGTTCGATGAATATCACGTTGTATTGTTCCTCCGCAATCACAGTCCTATATAAAAATAAAAATAACAACAACAATATAAAATAAATGAAAATATAATTTAAATTAAGAACTAAAATAAAAAGTAGTTCATATTTTTAGATTGGAATAAAAAATTTTTAAATTATCAGTCATTATTATTATTATTACCTTAGTAATAAGTATTCTATATGTATCCATCAGTTTTGGATCTAAATCAGCTTTAGCTAAACGTAACCAGACTTCTCCACGTAAAGCTTCAGGTATACCTTCTTTAACAAGTATAGCTAATTGTCGTGCAGGAGGAGATTTACATGTAGCCCATTTTAATAAAACATCTTTCCATGATTCTAATTCTTCTTCATTACATTCTTTGGAAACAACTCCGGTACCACTTACCAAAGGCTCATCATTATCTGTTAAATGATTAACAAAATAATAAAAATAAATATTAATGTATTTCATTAAAATACCCAAGTTACCCTATATTTACTTAAAAACTTTTATTTTTATGGCTCAACAATTATATAGCTATGAAATAATTCCACAAAATATAGGGGGGGGGGAGAAATATTAAAATTAAAAAATAAGAACAATTCAGTCACTTATAAACTATTAATGCATTGAAATTATTTTCCATAGTGAGAAATATCCATGTTAGGTTGTCTACAAGCATACTGCAACTAACGTGTTAAATAATATTCAAATAAAATCATAATATTATAAAATTACCAGATAAATCATCATCTTTAGGAGAAGATAGTTCAATAGAGTTAATACTTTGAGTTTTAATGAAATTTGCCAAATTATTTAAAGTCATATTTAAACGACTTTTATCCATTTCACCAGAAGAATCAATATTTAAAAGTTTATAATTCACATCTGAATTTCCTGAATTAATCTAAACATAAAATCATAATTTTAATATTAAAAGTAACATAAATAAATTCAAACAAACTAGAATATTGCACTTGTAGTCCAGTGGCGCACACACGTGACATGTACAATGCACATGGGGAACAATTAAGAGTTAAAACTATAAATATATAATTTCTGATAATACACTATCTGGTTATCAAAATACCACAGAATATTATGTGTAAATATCATTTTCATGATACAATACCACGTAAATATCATATATTTTAAACCGTGGTAAATCAGTAATATCTTCTTCTTCTCCATCGCCTCTCCCAACAACTATTTAGGGCCTATAACACGATTTAAGATATATATCTTAAATCGTGGTCTATAGTCACAGATAATATACATATCTCTGTAGGTATAATATATTTGACAGTGTTATCAGTGGTATAAGCCTAACCACAGATAATAATCTGTATTGGATAAAGGCGAAACATAGTAAATAGCATGACAAAATAGATTTATTTTGTCATGGTAAAAAGGTTGAAAATGAAGGAAAAACCAAAAACCGTTACAAGCTTACAAGGACAATCTTTTGCTGGAGCTAACAATATGCGAAGGGAATATAATGGTCTACAAGCCATAATAAAACGTTCAAATCTGTCTGTAGTTTTTGTTTGGCGTATATCAGCTGAATTTTAAAGGTTGTAAAAAATGTTGTATATTGTTCATCAAATGCAGTTGATATGTTTGACATTTAAGAATCTATTTATGATTGATTTCATCTATTCTAGTAAGAATAAAGTTGCTTTATTTGAAGAAAATCAGGAAACAAATTATGATAACACGCAACGTAAATGACGTTTGAAGATAATAGTAACAACTCTATGGTGGTATAATGATTTTGCACTAAACACTATTTTGGACGCATTATATGCATTATATATTTTGCAAGATATCTAATATAATGAAGATTCAACTGATTGTAAAAGTTATCATCAAGCCTGGGAGTTTAATAGATATATAATATGAGATACATTTTTAATTCCAGCTATTATACATTTTAAAATAATGTCTCATCACTTAGTAAAATGCTACAAGCTAAAGATATAAACCTTATGGATATTAATAATATTTATAATAATATTATGTTTATCAATTTTACTGCCCATTGGATTCAAGATTTCAAAGCAAAGATGCATTACTTTGTAATAAGTTTTTTCCTGGTAGACATACTGGCATCAAAATTTGTGAAGTTCTGAATGAAATGATTAATGATTGGAATATAAAACCAAAGCTCCATTTACTTTTAAGATAGGTATACATAAGCTTTTATAGATATTAAAATATTAAATATAAATTAATTGATTATATATATTAGGTATGTAGTTCATATATAAATATATTTTTTTTTTAGAGATAATGGTGCCAATATTGTAAAGGGTTCTAATGATACTGGCCTTGAAAGCTTTGGATGTTTTTTACACTCATTACATCTAGTAATAACTAGTGCGATACAAGAACAGGTGGTGATCAGAAGCATGATAAAACGAGCTCGTAATGTGGTAACACACTTTAATCATTCACAGATTGCAACTAATCAATTTAGAAATATTCAATTAAGTATACAATGTCCAGTACATGTATTGTTACAGGATATAAAAACTCGATAAATATTGTATTTTAAAAATGATTAACTATTATGTAATAACTAATAAGTTTAATATTCTTTTTTCTTACAGATGAAGTTCATTATATTACATGTTGGAAAGATTATTAGAACAGCAAAATAGTATTAATATTTATGTCTGAAAATACAGAGTTATTAAAGCAAACAAATGTTATATTACTTATATTTATTCAAAGTAGAGATTGGGGACTTCTTAAATCCCTATTGGTTCTTCTCAAACCTTTTCAACAGGTAACAAAAATGATTAGTTCAAATGCTTCCAAGATAAGTGAGGTTATACCTTCAGTCATGATGCTTAAGTTATTTCTTGAAAGTGATAGTGAAAGACTGAAGAAAACTAAAGAAAAAATGTTGGAAAAGCTCAATAAAATATTTTTTGAAAAAAATAATATGTTAGAAAACAAAAACTTATATGTAGCTACGTTCTTAGATCCCCGATTCAAAATGAATTTTTTTCCAGTTAAGAATCATGAACAAATAAAAAATTGTATAGAGAATTTGATTTATAATCTTAATAATGACATTCAAAATATTCAAGTATAATCTCAAATCCTGAAATGAAGCAGGATTTAAAAAACAAATCGAATGACCAAGAACCTTCCTCAATTTGAGATTTTTATGATCAATTAGTTTCTATTGGAAACATAAACACTAACATAAGTAAAAAGCCAACAGTAGTTGAACTTGATAGAAATGAACGCAATATAAAACTAATCATAAAAACTAAAATAGAAATATTTATTATTGGTTCGAAGATCTAATAAAGTGGTGGAAAATTAATCAAAAGACGTATCAAAATATTTCAAAACTTACTTTAAAATACTTATCAGCACCTCCAAGTAGTACATACAGAGAAAAAACATTTTCTGAAGCAGGTTTATTATATGAAGCAAAAAGAAATTGTTTAAATCCCGAAAATGCAGGAGTTATGCTTTTTATTAAACATAATACTGGCAAAATTTAAAATATATAATAAATATGTTGTTTGGTGTTTTTATATTTTTTTATAAAATAGTAAATACTTATATACTTATCAAGTAATATTACTTGTTAGTTATTAGCTGTTATTAATAAATTATATAGTATATACTATATACCTATGTATTTGTAATTTATTTAATATTAATATTTATTATTTACTTATAATATAATATACTTGTCAGGTAATTACTTTATTATTTGTTTTTAACCCATTTAGATAGTTTTCTCCATAATTACGAAAGAGTGAATTTTAGTATATACTATATACTTTATAGTATATGCTATGAAGTACATATAGTAATATAGTACATCTTTTTTTCTCACAATGGCCTCTAATGACAAAAATTACAATTTACTTCTTAGTTTTTATTATTTTAATTAGAAATACCTGGCTAATGTCAAGTACCCGTCTAGTTAAAATACCCGACCAAGTACTCGATAGAGTACTCGATACTCGGTACAATTAATCAAAAATTACCCGGTACCTGTTACCCGATAAAATTTACTACCCGCGACAGCCCAAGTAATTTTTCATAAAATTAGTATAACTTCAAAACTTATAATTTGTAAAGACTAATATAGCTTGTTAGAATATATATTGATGAGTATAGGTATAGTGGCGAATATAAGAGTTAAATGCTGGTCAATAAATTCAGAGGAGGGGTCCAATACATAGATTTAATTTGGTTCAGCATACTATGAACTATTCTATAAAAATTCAATCGCTTCACTTGCTATTGTAACAAGAACAAAAAAGGATCATTTGTATAAATCCCCCCTCCAATCGAGGAATAATTTCAAAAAAATTAAGTAAGCAAAATGAAAAAAAAGATCATTCACTATACTAAAACTCGGAACAAAAAAATGGGCAGCCTTATCAACATTTGCCAACTATACGACCATTAGATTTGCCACTATATAGGAGTACTTCTCATTTGTTTTAAGGCAGTGGGTATTAGGTAAATATTTTACCTTGTTACCCCTCTTTAATTTTGAATGTGCGCCACTGACAAGTATACAACTCTACTAAACTCGTTCACAAAAAAACAATGCTTAAACAAATATCATATCATACTCACCTGTTGTAAATTTAAATAAAACTGATGAGTAACTTGTCTACGTCCAAAAACCCAAAATCTTTCATTGGCAGCATACACTTTGATAGGAGTTTCTATAGATAGTCGTACGGGTTCTTTAATCTTACGCATAACTAAATCTACAGCAACAGTAATATAGGAACATTGAGTTTCACTGTTTAAGGGTTCAAACACTTTGTCTGAAGGATCCCAGTGACCAGTAATCAAGTAAATAGTATTGCATCCATCCGTATCTGATAAATCGGTTCCCATGGATACCTATGTTTAATCAATTATAAAATTATATTCTAAAACACATACTTAATATATACAACTTACCATATCTAAAAGCTGCATATCACTTTGCTTTACATTACGACCTGGACATACAAGTACACCAAAACATCGTTCTAACTGCAATATTCTTTGCTGAGTTCCAGATACTACTTGATTAATAGTTAAACACACTTGTTTTTCTACATTTGCTCGAAGTTTAAGGAAATTTCTATCTCTAGGCACTGATATAAATCCTCCCTGTGTAAATAAATTATAAATATATAGGTAATAAATAAAAAAACTAGGTTAAAAAAAATCACACTCATAACATTATTTTTTAAATAATTTAAAAAAATTTACCTTTCCATCATCTTCTTTGATTTCCAAACTCACTTCAAAAATGAAAATTTCAGTTGATCCATTTCTGTTTTGCATATCTAATGTAACGTTGGAACTTAACTCTGGCGATGTAGAACTTGAAATAGATTTTAATTCTTTTTGAAAGGCCTTCACAAAACAATTGGATACACGGTTCACCTGTCATATTTAAACTTGATAAAAAAAACTGTTTAAACAACTGTTACAACAAACAAATTAAATTGTTATAGTTATAGCACCCAAACTTCAGAGAAAATTAAAATATGTCAAATATAACTGAATGCTATTATACAATGAGTAAGAAGTAAAAACAAAAATATTATAACTATAAACTATTTTAATAATAACTAATTATTATTAATTATTAATAATTTATATTGATACCTACTTTTTAGTTATCGTCAATTATAAATAAATTAAAAATAATATAGGAGCATACCGCTTCTGGAATTGAACAACGAAACACATGACATTGGAATAGTGCATTTTCTTTAGTATCACCATGTGCCCAACTGAATGCAAAACATGACGCTTCATTAGTTCCACTAACACCATTAGCATAAAACATTATTCTTTCAATCTCATAACGGGCTATTATTGTATTGCTTGTTCCATCAAATAAACTAAGTACATAAAAAATTCATTTTTATCACTATTTTACGTTATAAATATTTACAATATAAATGGTTTATATACTCTGCGCATGTTAAGAAGGTTCCTTGTTGAGTTGGCAGCAACCAGTTTCCACCCCAAATAGTCGAACAATACTATTTTGGCATATAGCTTGCTAATATTTATTATTACTGGCATACGTGTAAACGGTATACAATGTTATTTTAGATAACGCCGTATAATACCAGACTGCACATGGCGGACAACTTTACGTCCGCCACTAGGGCACCTTTTTAATGTACGCAGAGTATATATTTATGTTTGTATTTTTAACTAAAAATGGCATTATATTATATTTAAACCACATACATAACTGCTCCATCGGATGAAATTGGAATGGACACAGATATTTTCATATCATGATCGGCAACATGTTCTCCATTTAATATGGCCATAATTCTTAATATTTCTGTTTTATCCTTAGGATGTGTTATACTGGCTGATCCCAAATATGAAATACCATCAAACATTGTACCTTTTTGAATTTGACCTGTATTATTATTTGGTATTTACATAAATTTCTTAATATATAAAAACCAATAATTAAAATCTACTTTCAAATAAAACATTATATTTTGTTAGTTAGGTACTATGTACATAATATGAATAACCTCAACTACTATAATTATTTTGGTGTTAAGTATGAAATTGGTTTACTATAGTTTATTATTATACCTGATTAATATACAATTTTAATTTAAAAAAATCAACCCAATTAAAATATAGAACTAATTTTATGAATCCTGATATAATGGTAGACTTTATGCACAAATTACATTTATTTATATAGGTACCCGTTTATATATTATACAACTATGGTAATATAAAACTAATTTTGTCCAGTATTATTACAAATATTAAATACATCATTCTTGTATTTTATTAATGTATATGACAACATTATATGTAGGTAATATATTATGTGACAATTAAGTAAAACAAACAACAAACTATATGCAAATCACATATTAGTCTTATCTAATTGAATGTACTAATGAATACATTTGTAAAATTATTGTAATCAAAATAATACCTTTAATCTCTAAACTATGCAACCACACATAATGACCCAGAAGTGCCTAGCTTTATTTTTATAACTAAATAGTAAATATATATATTTTGTAATAGTAAAACATCAAAGTGAGAAATGTATAGATAGATCAGTAGGTATACAAAAACATTATCTCAAATGTATTTACCTAGATCATCATTAATAGGTTCAGATATTTTTGACAATGGTGTATCACCACTTTTAGTGTTTTTATCAGCCATGTTTTGGTTTATAGTTTGTTGCTGATCATTCTCTTCATCCAATATTTCACCCAGACATTTTTGCATGTGTTCCAAATTACCGTCACCGCCAATATTTAACTCGGGTCGACCATCACATTTCTGTTAAATTATGGGTACATTTATTATTGAAATAAATTTGCAATGATTATAAGAGGTATATCATAAGGATCTTACATTCAATGTATTCGAAAGAACTATTTCATATTCGTCACTCGTGCTCACAGATTCGTTGGAATCAACACTTGCCCGATCAGCCATCAGTTAACTGTCCTGGTCATCATTGACTATACAAAGTAACCAATTGTTTAAAATAAAACCTACATAGTATAGTGCTTAAAACTTACTGTAGGGAGAGGCTAAACAGCCAAATGTATATTTTAAGATGTTAATATTATGAAATCTCTAATCTACTTTTAAAATGGTAAAATCAAGTGTAAAAGATCACAAATTTTGATTTTTACATTTATTAATATTTTGCTTATTCATTATTTTCAAAAACCATAATTATATAGTTGAAAAATATACTATGGTCAAATGCAATATAGGTAGCGAAAATGAAATCGAAAAATATTATGTAAAGCGGACAAGAGCAGTATTGAGTAATGAGTATTTTACTATGTGTGATAACGACGAATATCTTATCATAACGACGTATTTCTTTCCCCGACCCCGCCTATGCAATGGCTTCAACAACGGATTTCAATATTTGCCGATAATGTCATGCCGTCGATTGTCATACATAAACAAAATTTGAACATTAAAATCGTTAAATAATTTCAGTGTGCCTTTCCAAGTGTTACGTGTTAATATTATTACCTATAATACTTATAATACTTATCTATAACCAATAATTTGTATTTTATAATTTTTTTAAACACTCAAGAATCAACTTCAATACAAATCCTTAATTTGTAAGTAGGTAGATATATCAATATTTATTAATTCTGTGGTGTATCGAAAATCACATTAAACCATTGCCATATTATATAATATATTATATTATAATTATTTTATATTTATGTATATTCTAGTCTAAATACCTATGTACTAAATCATTATTTTCATCAATATAATAAAATAACAACATAGGTATTTAACTTAATTAACCGTATGGGCACACTGCACGGGGAGTGCTATTGGCGTCTTATATTCTGTAGTCTATACACTACCAAACCTCTCAGTCGAGTCACCATTAGGTATACATTAGGGAAAAGGTGAACATTTGCCTCCAAACAGGGACATTTTTCCTGCTTTATTTTTATTATTGTGGCGGCTGAGGGGCATCGAATACAGAGTACCTGGTCACCTAAATAATTCTTTCGGTTGCACCTAGGTTCCTATATTTTTTTTTTTTTCTGGAAGGGGGGCAAATTTTTGTTTTGATGGGGAAGCAAATACCCAATTTTCATATTAGGAACATTATTGAATAGTAACGTAACAGAAGTTACTTGTTACTGTAACATAGTTAATTTTTCTAGTACCTACCTACATAATGTACGGTTTTTTATTTTTTATATATAGGTAATAAGAAATAATCTTGAAAGTAACAGCATTATAATTAGGTAGATACCTACCTACCTAGATCATTTTTAAATACCAAAAAGGATCGTAAAACATTACATTTGTATTTAAGTAACGAAAAAGTAGGTAATAATTAATTTAATATTAATAACTTACCCAACTCTGATAAGGATGCAGGTAAATTAGTGAGTTTTTAATATTAGTGAAATAAACATCAAATATTTATATTAAAATCAAAATAGATGGTATGTACCTATTAAAAAAAAGGTACTTCAATAGGAATGCTTTGATGATAATTAAAGCCCAGAACTTGATGTATTTGTATTTGAAGATCTTGTGCAGAGCAAGGAATATTGATTTTAATTAATTACAATGATGTTCATTTTTATATTTTTGGAAACATATTTTGAGTAGGTAGTAGGACTAGAAGTTTTGAAGTTTTGAATTTTTTTTGGTGGAAATTTGTTTTTATTTTTACTTTTATATCATATTGTATAAATAAAAAAACCATGAAAGTCCCTAAAAAAATTTTCAAATATTTCATCATTAAGTCATCTCACTGAGTATGTGCAGAAATTCTCAGTATTCATTTTAGAAACATCCTGTATATATATCTTGGTTCTTATTATTTTTATTTTTATTTTAGATTCTATTATATTTGTAAAAATGTAAATATAATAATTTCCTTTTATTTCCTCCCATTATATTTATGATGAAATTGAGTACTAACAAACTAATTTTTTATTTATTTGATATAGCTACTAACCTACTAACGAGTAATAGCAGAGAGCTCCCCCCCCCTCCAAGCATTCAATATTTTTATATTCTTAATATCACGAGTATATATATATATATATCTACTTATTTAAGAAAAATGTAAAATTGTTTTTATATTTAGATTTTTTTTTCTTTCATATGGCATATTTAGATTGAAAGATATTTAATACTATGAGTGTCAAAACAAAACAAAAAAAAATGGGTGATTATATCACAAAAACAGAAAACAATTCGAATAAAAGGATTAAAGATGACAATGGTGATGATTCAGAATCTAAAAAATCAAAATTTGGACAAGTTGATTTAAACACAATTAATTTTGATTGTGATAAGAAAAGTGCTAAAGACAAAACTTGGAATCTGAAAATAGTTTCATGGAATGTTGCTGGTATTAGAGCATGGCTTAAGGTAAAAATACATTTTAATGAAATTAAAATTATTAGTAGCTATAATTTAATAATTTTGTAATATTTTAATTGACTTTTATTATCTTTGAATGCAGTGGTTCCCAAACTGTTTATCACAATTCTTAAGAGTATGTCACATTGACATTTTTCATTTTTATCAACTTACTAACATGTTAGAAATATCAAACAAAAACAAATAAATTATAGCTAACAATATTATCTAGCGACCGGTGGAGCCGATTTTTTATGTACCAATGTATTTTAATACGTTTTATGAGTTGTTAAAATATCGATTAACTAATTATTTATCAGTTTATAAAACATATAAAAATGCATATAACAAAAATTGGCTCCATCAGTTGCTAGAAAATTTTGTTCTTTATATTTTATTTTTTATCTCATCTTTCTATAATATTCTCAAGTTGATAAAAATGGAAAATGCGTAAACATTTTTTTTAACCAATATTACATAATTACACAACAATTAAAAATGGTATTGACATAGATTTATTTTTAAATTACTTTTAAAATATATTTAAATATTTTTAATTTGTTTGATTTTTATTTTTCTTAAAATTTAATAAAAATTACCTATACAAAACCCCATTAATATCAGGTGTGTGGTGTCCTCTTAAGGGTAGTAAGGTTACAATGACTTCAGGAAGGGTGAAAATGGAACAATAGAGGCAATTGCCCCGGGTCATGCAGTTCAAAAATATATTTAGGCCCAATTCAATATTGACAAAGGAAATACTGAAAAACCGCTCTAAAATTAAATTTAAAAAAACTGAAAAAGCCTACTTAAAATTCAATTATTATCCATTCATTCTTTATATTATTTATTGGAACTATGGAACAACACATTTTCTGCTTTTAAGGAGGGAGGTGTGAACAAAAAAAGTTTGGAAACCGCTGTTTTAATGTATATAATATTATATTACTTTTATCATCAATAAATATAATTAATTGTTTTTATTTTATTATTTATAGAAAGATGTTTTAGCATACCTTAAAAAAGAGGATCCAGATATCATATGTTTACAAGAAATTAAGTGTACAGAAAAACAAATGCCAGAAGATGCTAAATTACCTGGATATACAATTTATATTAACTCAGGTTAAAATATTTATAGTATTTATTACTTTTATTTTTATTTTTAAATAAATGTAATTTATATTTTATTAGTTTTATCAAAAACTTGAAAAACCATGTGATGTTGATTAAATAATTATACTACCTAGTTGAAGCCAATTAGGAAAGCAGGATTTCAACAATGATTCATTATATATTATATTAAATTTTCATACTTTTAGATTCCTAGTGTAATAGTCTATCAATCTTTATATGACTATTCAATCGATCACGAACAATGAACAAGAATATATTTTTTTAGTATGTATGAATCCCTTGCAGAGAGCCTTCTAAATAATTTAATTTATTATCATAAATAAAATATTTCTTGTTGAATAGGAAATGTACATTTTCATATTTACATACCCCAGTTGTATTTTTAACTAAACTAATTTAACATATTCACTTTTTTTGGTTCTGATAAAAATAAAAACCCTATTCAAATAGAAAAAAATTAAGTCAGTTTTTACTCTATCATAAATTTTTAATTTTATTTAGTCTCCACTCGGGATTCTCATAAGGATTAAATATATTGACAAATAAATTATTTTGATAAAGCAAGCAATTAATGTATATAAATAAGTTAAGACAGTAAGAGACTAATTAAGTATTTTTAATTAAATTTCATTTATACTAAAAGTATAGATATTTATAAAAAAAATTGTAGTTGCAAATAATCAATGTTCTATTGTATGTAGAATAATAATTTTAATATTAATAGTTTATGTGTAATTTATTAAAATATATTTTTAATTTGTATATAGGTGATAAAGCTGGTTACTCGGGTGTTGCATTATATTCTAAAAAGAAGCCCATTAGTGTACGAATGGGAAAAGAAATAAAAGAACTGAATGATGATGAGGGTCGTGTTATTGAGGCTGAATACGAAAAATTTTTCCTGGTTTCTACTTGTAATACTATAATTATTTATGTATTCTTAATGAGTATTTTTATAATTATAAGATATTATAATATATTATATTTCAGATATTCCAAATGCAGGTGCAGGATTAAAAACATTACCAAAAAGAATGAAATGGGATGAAGAATTTCGTAATTATTTGAAGGAATTGGACAATAAAAAACCAGTTGTGTTAACTGGAGATTTGAATGTTGCTCATCAAGAAATTGGTATGATTGAATATTTTTAATTACATATTATATAAACTATCATCCAAATAAATTCTATAATATATTTATTTAGACATTGCAAATCCAAAAACTAATACAAAAAGTGCTGGTTTCACTAAAGAAGAAAGAGATAATATGTCATTGCTTCTTGAACAAGGTTTTATTGATACATTTAGAACATTATATCCAGAGAAAATTGGAGCTTATACATTTTGGACATACTTTCATAATGCAAGAGCCAGAAATGTTGGATGGTTAGTTATTATAGGATAACATTTATTAATGGTATTTATGTATATGATATTAAATTAAAGTTAATTATGTAAAAAGCAACCAACTAACATAGTGGCTATATTATTATAGTAATAATCAACATTTTTACATTAGATTACCATAACATAACATAACACTGCATTGGAATACATTATTAAATTTTTAAATATTTAAATGTAATCCCTATGTTTTAATTAATTAAAAAAAAGTGTATTTAAGGCTGTTGGAACCCTCCTCCCCTATATTTGTGATGTCTAGATCAATACACAGAAAATGAGATTACATACTTTCCGATGTTCGATTACTGTTTTAAATATGTATATGAATTTATTCAACTTTTCTAGATTTTGTAGAAAAAATATTTTTCTTTTTTAATATAGTAAATCTTAAATTCATTTATATTTAAAAAAATTTCTTAGAAAACAATATAATAAATTATTATTTATTCTATACCCGCATTTTCTGTCTCTGTCCATCTAATTGGCAATATAGCAAAATTGTACAACGCAAAATTGAAATTATGGCATTTTGGTTAGATTTAGAGCTTAAACACCTATTATAAAATTGAACGAGAAGAATAATTTTGAGTGAACCTCATGGACTTTTTGTAAAATATTGTCAGAAAAAAAAGTTGGCATTTTTAGTTTTTGATATTTTTAAATAGCTAACTTTTTCGTCAGACAATATTTTACAAAATGCCCATGAAGTTCACTCGAAAATATTCCTCGCTTTAAATTTTGTAATAGGTGTTTATATTCTAAATTTAACTTAAACACCAAAATTTCAATTCTGCGTAGTGTGATTTTGCTATATTATGTGTTAGGTAGACAGAGACAACAAATGCGAATGTAACATCCTCTTAAGTTATAAAACATTTTAAAAGGTTAATGAAAACAAATTTAGAAAAAACTCATTATATTATTATATTATCATCTTCTTGTTTTCCTTAGCCTTCTCTCCCAACTATTTGGGGTTAAAACAT
The DNA here is from genome assembly GCA_025469235.1 of Pemphigus obesinymphae. NCBI lineage: Eukaryota > Metazoa > Arthropoda > Insecta > Hemiptera > Aphididae > Pemphigus > Pemphigus obesinymphae. Next base: position 54,583 of record JAIPRL010001511.1, on the reverse strand, counting down.
ACTAATCCTACACTTCCACTTAACTCTATCTCCAGCATCTTCTTCACTTATCCCCACTTTCTCCATATCATTCGCCGTTACATCTTCCATATTTATTTCGGTTTTCCTCTCCCCTTCTTTCCATCAACATACATTTCCTTTACTAATCTTACTGCCTCACCAATAACTAACCACCCTCACATGTATTATATGTTAAGAACATAACCACACCCTAATGAACAGGTTCGTTATTGGATATTGAGTCAAAAATTTAGATTGTCATTTAAAAAAAGTATAAATCCTAAAAAATAATGAAAATTCTAACTTTTTATAAAAAATATAGTAAAATAAATATCTCATCTCAATTTACAAAAAATTAAAACTTAAAAAAGATAAACATTCAATATAGAAAATGAAGTAAGCATAATGAAAGAATCATCCAGTACATAATATTATAATAATCAAATCTAAATAATAAAAATAACCATGTATTTTTTTTTTTTAGGAGACTGGATTATTTTATATCTTCAAAAAGATTCATGGATAATGTATGTGATAGTGTAATAAGAAATGAAGTACTAGGCAGTGACCATTGCCCTATAGTTTTTTACATTAATGTTTAATTTACATTATTATTTAAACATATTAATATTATATCCAAAGGTGAGTAGATTTATGATGCATCATAAAAATTCTTGGAAGTTTTAAACTAATTAATAAAAATAAATGTTTTTTTTTTTTTTTTAATCTGATCATTATATGTAACTCAAGTACAAAATTATTATTAAATTAAATATCCTGAATTTTATTGTTTTATTTACTTAATACAATAGTTCTATAATTTCTGTCAGACTGGCATCTAAAGGCTCAGTCCACAATCTGGCCATAGCCATTAAAAAAATACCACTCTTTCTGTTCAATACAAAATATTCCAAAACAATCAATTTAAATACAACTAGAGACTTAGATTGTTTACCCATAAATTTTTCTGTGATTGATAGATGTTGTTATAAGTGTATTTAATGTTTTGTAAAAATATCAGGTCTTGAACTTGAAATTTTAGGTCTAAAATCGATAGACAATTTTGATTTTTTTTTTAATTTAAATTTTCTTGTGAAGAGGTAATATTATGAATTTTGATAATAAAAGTACAATTATTGATCATTCAAAAAAATGCATAAACTTGATCCAAAATGTATGAAAAAAAAATATGAATAATTGGGTCAGTTGATGATGAGATGGAAGTACATATCGGATACAATACTGGTGGTGGATAAATTGAATTTTAAAGAAATGATAAATCATTGAATTTAATAATTCAGAATGAAATTTTTTTATGTGGGAAATCAAAAATGATTTCATAAAAGTACCATATAGATATGGATTTTATAACCATATAATAAATTATATTCTGTACTACAGTACGGCTTACGAAATATTGCCGATGATGATAGTGTGTTGTGTGGCGATATCTCTGTAGGTGTCGGTAAATTGTCCCAATAGCGGCTGCCACCGCACGCCGCCGTGCTTATACAGGGTCAAGGTACCTTGGTTGCGGTCAGTAAGTAAGTATCACACTGTTATTTAGTAGTTATATAGTTATAATTATAGCACCAATGATCTGGCCACATTGGCAAAACGACGATTGCTGACTGAGCTCTCAGATAATTGGACCCCCTTGATATTGAGCTATTTATTATTATTTTTGGGTTTTTGCCTCAAAACAGAAAATTATTTTATATTTCAAATCTATTATAAATATGGTAATATTATAATATAATATTAATTATGTAGTGGATTAGGTACTGCCATTGATTTTAGAATTATACTGTATATAGTATACTATATTGTATAGTTCTAAAATCAATGGTACTGCTTAAAAGTTAAATCAGTAAATTATAGGTATTATTAGTTTAAATGCAATAAAAAGGAAAATGAAATAAATATAAGTTTATATTATAGCTTTAAAATGAAAAATATTAATATATAAATATAAATAATATTATATAATAAAAGTATATAGGCGTTTAATGTTTATTAAAACCAAACGTTATAAATTGATCACGAAGCTCGGAAAACCAAATTGTTGGTATATTCTGTAGGTACAATGATATTGAAAGATGGACATTTGAGAAATCATCTGATAAAATAATTTTAATAAATCTAATGTAGGTACCTTTTAATAAAAAATTAACTTAACGTAGGTAACTAATTAGCAGAGCTTAAACCATATAATAACTATGTTAGTCATAATAATAATAATTTCATATTTTATCAAATTTTGTTTTTAAAAATTAATTTTCTTTATTTTTTTTTTTTTTAATATACCTATTTTTAGTTTGTAAAAATAATGTAGAAATATTTCAGGAATAACTGTAGAAACGTTGTATGGTTAATGTTTTAATGTTGTATACACATTGTATATTTTTTAATTCACAAAAATATTTAAAGCATTAATGAAATATTCATTTTTCACAAAATATTTCTAGTATAGCATCTTACTTAATTTAGTAGTATCACTTTATTATTTAATAAATAATTATATAGAAACACTATTTAAATATTGTCAATTGAAGCAATTTCATCTATCTTACATTTCTACATGACATTCTAACATAGGTACTAGTTTAGATTGTCTTGAAAAAATTTTAGAAATGCTTTTAATAATTAATTTTACCTAAATTTAAATATGACATTTCAAAGTGTACGCAATATTTTAACTAATATAAATTTCGTTTTCCGTACATTATTGTTATTTAAACGTAGGTAACTCAATTTTTTAAATTAATATTCATATAATATATTGTACTTATGTATATATAAGTCCCGTCACTATATTATATTACATAACATCACTATGTGTAACATAGCTATAATGTGGTCCTCAATAAATTTATGGAAGCCGATGTTCAGTGTTGCAGAAAGAATAATATTTATGTGTATTTTTACTATGTATAGTTCATGGAGGGATATGTATCTTAATTCGAGCTTCATATCTATTTTCTTTGATGCCCAGACATACTCCATGGCGAACCATCGTTGATGGGCCTACTCAACGACATTACCGCACCGTCGAGCATTGACGCGATTTTCTTTTTTCCATTGTCTAATGTGTAACCTAAATTGACTACGACTGATTTTTCCACGCGAGAAATTGTTTCCTCTTTTTGTTAAACTAAATTTTCTTTCATTTTTGTTTTAATAAATATTGTTTTATTTTCAGTGTTTTTATTATTCACTAAAAATCTATTAAAATATTTTGATATAAGAATTTACAATATCTATATCTAATAACTATGTTAATTATTAATACATTTTAAAGAAATATTATATTGGCATTTTCTTATAAATACTATCAAGTTACAATTATATCATGTTGGTGTTTTGAAAATTGGAAATTTTGATAATGAAAATTGGAATCAATTATTCAAGTAGGTATAGGTACAATAATAGACGTAAATGAAAGTTCTATAATAATAATAATGTATAATAGGTAGGTAGGAACGTCCCCGTTCTTTGCCATAACGTTTGGGGCCCTATGGACACTGTGTCGATATTATTATTATATAGATTTTGACGGGCATCCGCGAGTAGGTATACGCCGATCTTGGGTTTTTACGCATTTATTCTTCAATTTTGAATTCTTTTGCTGTCATGATTTTTCGAAATTGGTGTGGTGTCCTCTTAAATTCTTTATATATTATTTTTTTAAATACATTTTTAGTTGGATTAACACCCAATGTCTCTGTAATTACAACCAATAATTTGGATGATGCGATACAGTTCACATACAAGCTGAACACACCTGATGTTATTAGGAAACGGTGAAAAACGAACCAAAAATTAGTCATGTGAATATAATTTGTATAATTGTTATAATATACAAAATTAATAATAATTTTTTTTTTACATTCAGGATACAATTAAAATAGTTCGTTCAGCAATTAATTGCGCCATGATCGAAAGCAGTGGTTAAAGTGGAATATATTTGCAGGGGGAGAGTTAAAGATAGCTAATGCAAAAAAAAGGCGTCCCCTAAACCAGTACCATAATATTTTTTAAAATATTTATATAAATTTAACTTTTAATCCATGTTATTATTGACCTAATTTGTAAAAATTTATCACGGACGTATATATATGTATTTACCTATTATTATGTATAATGTACATAGTCTGTGTTATAACTTTAAAATACACATATTAAGAGAATGCTATACCCACATTTTCTGTCTCCGTCCATCTAATTGGCAATATAGCAAAATTATACAACGTAAAATTGAAATTATGGCGTTTTGGTTAGATTTAGAGCTTAAACACCTATTATCAAATTTAACGAGAAGAATAATTTCGAGTGAACCTCATGGGCTTTTTGTAAAATATTGTCAGAAAAAAAAGTTACGACATTTTTAGTTTTTATATTTTTAAATAGCTTTAACTTTTTCGTCAGGCGATATTTTACAAAATGCCCATGAAGTTCACTCGAAAATATTCCTCGCTTTAAATTTTGTAATTTAAAGGTGTTTATACTCTAAATTTAACCTAAACGCCAAAATTTCAATTCTGCGTAGTGTGATTTTGCTATATTATCTGTTAGATAGAGACAACAAATGTGGGTGTAACATCCTCTTAATTACCTATATTCTGTCCAAGGAGAGAATGTCTGGAGAACAAAGAAAAATTGAAATAGTTTTTTCTATAATATAGATCTTCCATACAGTTTATAAAGTATATAATGTACAAAAGAACAAATTCAGTCTCAACTTTTAATTAAACATTTAGAAATATAAGTATAATATTATAGGAAAAAAATCAAATTCAGTCTTAATAATAATAATAATAATACACCTTAACAACTAATTTTGGATTTATGTAGATATAATATAAAATATATAATATAATGTGTCATTTTAAAATATATATAATAATAATATATGTAAATAAATTACATATATTACATTTTTTATGATTAAATGAATATTTGAACCGTCACCCTGGAATTTAAACTAAAGGGGACGCCAAACTTAAGCTAAGCAAAGAAGGGGGACGCCGTCCCCCTCCGTCCCCCCTCACTTTAACCACTGATCGAAAGTGGTAGTAAAAAAATAGGAATTGATAGGGTGAATTTAGTAATAAGAAGTGGCAAACATTTTGGTATAAATGTCGAGAATACTTTATATAAATATAGTTTGAATTTACATTTATCTGAAATAGAACAATTAACACATAGTCTTCATTTCAACAAGTTATATAATATAATTTTAAATAACAACTTTAATGCCGATAAAAAAACTATTATAAATACATATATATTAAATGATAAAAATATACAAAAAAAAATTAAAAATGTAGAAAAGACCAGAATTATGCATATTTTAGAATCAAAATCATTCAATGATTATGTTGAATACAAAAAATCTCTGTAAAGAAAAAAAAATTTAATAATAAAAAAATAATATAAAATTTACAAAACTTAAACTAATGAAAAAAATATACGTATAAATTGTTTATAGGATATCTACAGTAACTATGCAGGATATGCCTACTATAGATATAGATTATCAGTTCAATGAAAGTCGGTTAAATGAAATAAATAACTTGTTATATCTAAATATAATTTCCAAATCATTTTAGACAACCCCAATAGGTACACAAGGCGCTGTGTATAGGCAAATATCGGTTTTTCAAATTGACGAAATCCTTCCGATTCTTTTTTACCATATAAAAAACAACATTCTAAGACGTATTTCACTCTTGTAAAAACCTCGTAACTATAACGGTTTGCCCAGTTCGGGCAATATGTGAATCGGCAATATGCAGCCAAATATTTTTAATAATTTGGTTTTCTGGGCAAACCATTAATGTTACAAATTTTTTACAAAGAACTAATATAATAATACATAAATAATAGTACCTAGTTCCGGTAATGAGACCACAAATCCTACAATTTTGAATATTTTTTTTTTGGAATTGACATATATCGTAGAGGAGAACATTACCAATAGAACGATAAAAAATTCAAAACATTTCGACTAAATTTCAATTTTATACCAAGCGGTTCGTTTCGTCGGAGACCATCGGTTATATCATTATAATCAACTTATTCTTATATTTTTTTATTAGTTCAACTGCGTCCTTGGTTACCGTTACATTTTCAAATTTTTAGGGGTTATTAAAATTGTGGAAATACAAGTGTGTTGTCTATATACTTCTTTTTTGTAGTTATCTCTGTGGAATTCTACCGGAAAAATACTAATTACCCAATAATATCCACATTCCACGATAATATAAAAGTCGCACATTGTAGGTACCTATCACACATTGTACAATTAATGTTATTGAACCTCTGATCTGGTCAGACGTGTGACGTCACCCAAGGGCGCAGATGAAATTAACGAGTTTTAAAAAATATACCTAAGAATGAGTTGATTAAATTTGACATGTTGTGATTTTTCAGGTAAAAATGGAAAAATGCACAACCGTGTTATTATATTTTTGTGCAATCGTATTACACCCAAAATTTGTTCACACTATATTTAAGTATTCGCCAAAAAAATATAAGTACACATTATTTTGACTCTAGAAAAAAAAACACGACACTGTGTCGCCACTGTTGACAAATATTATTGTCACACACTAACGCTATGTATTTCGAGATTTTTATAATGACATTTTTTTTTGTACTATAATCAAGCTGATTTCGAATTTATTTACAACATGCTGCAGATTACAACGGATTATATTAGAATATAAATCAGATGGAATACCTAATAATAATAATAATAATAATACCTAATATATAACTCGTAATTCTTTTATACGATCAGACGAAACCATAATATACGTCAATACTTGTATATGTATAATATATCGTTTATCCACTCTACTCCTCTTATTGTATACCTACATATATACATTATATATATATATATTTATATATATATATGTATGTAATATTTTGATATCCGCAATATAACCATCTACCATATAATACCTGGCTCCACTCCATATACCGGTTTTTCTTAACACAACCTCTTATGTATGCATATCGGTGTGCGGAGATCGAAAGTGGTATTATTCGCAGCATCGTGTTGCCCACTTGTCAACTGCACAGTCGAAGAATAATTTTCTCCTTCTAAAGTCCTCACACGATTCTCTGTAGTATGAACAATAATCGTGCACGAAATGGATGAACGATCCAGATATTACTACTAGTATCTATACTTATACCTATAATACCTACCTACATTACTATAATAGGTATATCGTTGTGACTTTGAACATTGTTTTTTATAAAATTTTGATCGTTTATTTTTATCTTTATTTATATTTTATTTAATTTATTATAAAGTGGTTCAAATTGTGCAAATATGAATTCTTGGACGGATACCAGAAGTATAATTTCATTTTTAACTTTGATCGCGTGTTTTTCTTTTATACAGAGTCAGATAGTAGTCCCAAGAACGGGCCACAAGCTAAACGAACCTGCAGGTAAACTACATAATATAATATATTATATGCCCACTTTTTATATTATTATTTAATATATATTTATTATTTATAAACAGTCTTGTTAAGTATCTATTCAAATTCAAGTAGTTAAATCCATTATTATTTTATTATACACTATACCTATTTCAGTATTTTTATTATTGCTGAAGAACATTTTTTTTTGCAAATTATGAAAAAAAAAAATTAAAGAAATTCTGAATTCAAATGAGCTATCAGCTAATAATAAGTATTTTAATAACGATATACTAGTTCATAAACTCTCACTCACCAGCTAAAATATTGCAATTTCAAATACATTTTATTTTAAAAATTACTCAATTCCTTAGGTACCTACGTATTGAGAGGATACTATACATGTTCAAAAGATGGTGGAAAACACTTTCTCGCACTTCCAATAGTACATATATTGTATAATTATCATAAGTTAACGATTTTGGTACCAATTTTCTATTGGTACCAAAATTGTTAACCTATGATAATTATACAATATATACTATTGGATCTACGAAAACTTTTTTTGTTTTTTTTTTTTCAAACAAATATCGTAATTGCACAATAATAAAAAGTGGTACTAACACCGGAATATTTTAAACTACTGTTAAAATATATTAAAATATTCTTCAATATAGTTGGATTTTCATTATTTTTAAAATTTCATAAAAATTTTGTTTACAAAACCCCTTAAAAGATGGATGTGTGGCATCCTCTAAAATATTATTTAAAGAAATAAAAATATAGAAAGAAATTCAAATAGTTTTAGAACACTTTTTACATTTTTAAAATGATATTTTAAATATATTTTTGGAAAAGTATTTAAGTACCTATATATATTAGGTATTTTAAACACATTTATCTCTATTCGAATATAAATTATTAGTAAGATTTTGTAAAAATAAGCACCGACAAGCTGCATGAATGCTTATAAATAATTTGTATTCGTATAATAAGAGGTGAAATATATTTTAAATACGTATAATTATTTATAACAAAATTTATTAATATTTTTAATAAATAAAAAATATATAAAACACCATAATATAAATATTAAAGATAGTTAATTACAAATATAGCAAAAAAAATATGTATTTTTATATTAAATCTTCTTTTAGGCAATGCTAATAACATATACATTTGTAGGTATACTTTAATTTATTTAAATAAGTTCGGATATCTTATAATAATGTTGTAATGAATTATTATTAAACATATGGTTTAGAAATATGTATTGTTATTTTATATTTATTACATAGGTATCATTGTATCAAATACTAACCGTTGAGTGGGCATTTTGAATGGTATAAATATTAAATATATTGCTAATTATTCATAATAATACAATAACTGAAGACAGCAAATCGTTTATTTAATTTAGCTTTCTCTTGCAGTTCGCAGGAATTTTTTAACTTTACTTTCTTTATGAAATATCTTAATCAATGTTCAGTACCTATGTTTAAAGTAATGAATCACTATGTCTATGAATAAATATATTTTTACATTTTAATTTTAATTTTTTTGTAATTATCAGAAATTTCAACAGCTAAGTTCATACATATATGTATATATATATTATATATAATAAATATCGTATGTTAATATTACAAAATATAGAAACTTTATAATTTCATTGTACTTACACATACCTGCATATTATATTGCAGTACCTAATAGTAATTAACATAATTAATATATTTATTATATAATTAAAATATTTATCAATACATGCATAATATTAAAAGGACCTTTATAAATTATATAAATGTATCCTTATAATTAATATATTTGCGAATTTATCGAATAAGATCTTAAACGGTTCAAGGATAAAGAATGTGAAATATCCATTAAAAATATAGATATAGTTCCTGAAAAAAAGTATATGGGTCTACCTACCTCGTATTGTAATATTAATAGAAACGATTACCTATACATATACAGGTTATACTGTCTCTTGCCCTAGGTCCTTGACAAAATTTTATTGAAACAATATTACAGAAAGGAAAAATGCATTTGTGTTGTAGTTTATTCAAATAATAACAACAATCAATGAATGTGCATATTTGTTTGAAAATTAGTATCTTTTATCAGTTTACTCGTATGCAGAAAATAACGAAATAATAGATACCTATTTATTCAATTGTAATTGAAGTTTATAGGTAGGTACCTAATGCATAACTATCTCATAAACAGCTTTAATCAATGTTTTAAAGTAATTTAAAGTCCTATACCTACACTTATATTATACAATATATAATATATATTAAGTTATAATATTATATAAGTAATAAAATTATATATTAATTCCTTAATTTTGATCTTTAGCATATTTACGAAGGGGGGAGGGGTATGAAGGATAGATTTTAGAAAAGGAATTTTTTTTAATAGCATCCACTGTTCATAAAAAAAAAAGTTTAATAATTCAGTATTAATAACAATATCAAAATTACTCGATATCTGATTACAAAACTGATTATATAAGCCATTATAAGACGAAATTCCTAGTTTTCAATTTTTAATATTTATTAAATCAGTTTTTATTATTGTTAAAAGCACAAGTTATTATACCTAGTGAAAAGCAAGATAGGTACCATTTTTAAGATATTTAATAAACAATAGATAATAGGATTATCGATATCTTGTATTTCATGCATTATAGAATTTCAATGAATTCGTCACCCAATTATTATTTTTAATTCTGAGCAAAGAGAGGGATCTCTCGGTTTTTATAAACACATTCTTGATTTAATAATTTCATTATGTAGGTATACTATAATTTTCCAATATGTCATTAGAAAGGTATTTTAGAGCAATTTATCGATTTTCCGATAAACGCGTAAGGAAAAACTACCTGAAAATATCGAAAAACTAATTATTTCCTTATAATTCCGAAAATAATCGTTTTAGAATCTTATATATCTACAGAGTATAAATATTTCATATTTTTTCAATGATTTTTCAAAAAATATCTTGACAGTAATAGTTTAGTAGGTAGTAGTTTTATCGATCGATTCTAAATTCTGTACATCCACTATCCTCCACCCATATCCTATACGACGAGCGAAGTGTTTCCTGTACCCCTTATAGACTTTACGAATTTCAGGTTTTATCACCAGAGTTTTATTTATGAAATTATCTTGTGATATTTTATTATATATATTCTATGATATTATATTGTTTGACAAAGATTTTTTTAAAACTATGTTGTTAAAATGATGTCAAAAATTTAAATATGTGGTACCTTTAACCTTTATATAATATACAGTCTGAAAATACAAATTTTGCCTTAATTTTCATTCCAGTAAAATACATATGGGTATCGTTTGAATTGAATACATAATATAGAATCAATGATATTACCATTTACCTATATATATATTCAACTTAAGCTAACGTTGTCAAGTGATAAAATTGATTATTTAAACGCTATAATATCATCGTTGATATCTTTTTAAGGACATTTATAAGGACAATGTTTAGGACAGCATTGAACAAAATGAAATACTTCCACCTATAAATAGGTGGCATTCTCATATATATATATATATATATATGTATATATAGATTAGATATTGATATCTATACAATGCATAATATTATAAATTGGATGCTTCTCAATTTGTATTGAGCTAAAACGTTATAAAAAATGTTGATTTTTCCAAATATCAATGCCATTATACCTATATTATACCTAGACATTACTAAACAATATATTATTTTTCACATTGTCAAACAACAACAAAATCGTGTTTTGTATTTTCGATTACACGAGTCAGGTCAATTTTTTTGGATTTGATGACCTAATTTAAAATTGTAATATAGCGAATAATTACCTAATGAGAATATAGCATAATTTATTATATTTTGTGAATTACTTTTTCAATAAATTAAATTATAAGCAACATATCAAACATTTAATTGTTAATCCATTATTTACACATTTAAATAATCGAAAAAATTGAATATCTTACAAAAATAATTCCAGCATGGCATATTATATTATGTTGTTTTCATTATATCCAAAAATTAACCAATTTAAATACGGAACTTAATTTTTCTATTTATGCGTATATTTTTCAGACAAAGACTGTACCAATTCTAACATAGTCATATAAAACAAGTAGCAACATAATTCTTAATTAATTATTTTATTTTTATCAAATAATTTGATTGTCACACGACAATTTGTCGAAAACTTTTGATCGAAATTTGAAATAATAATATTAAAATTTAAAATAATATTTAATACCTAATATATAAATCCAAAATTAATTTATGCAAACATTTTAAATTAAATATATTAAAGATAAATATATAAATATATATAAAGATATTTTTTTAAATTTAAAGTATCTATATAGGTAGATAAGTAGGTACTGCTTGTGTTCATTTTTTTTTTAAATAAAATGATTTTTAATTTGACTTCTTTATATTCATTTTTATAATTTTCTTCGTTATTAGATTTATATTTCATTTTAATTATATTTATATTAACTTAAAAAGTAAAAAAAAAAAAAATTCATATAATTACTAACATACCTAGTAGGTAATGCACATGCTAAATAATTTAATAAAAAAATAATAATATGTGCAGCCTATGTAAATGTATATAAAATTATATAATATATTAAAATATTTTTATATTTCAATCGACATAAGTATATGTAGGTATAGGTATAGGACCTATATTGTAGTTTACGAAAATTTTTAGCATATTTATAATATTTGATTTGTATTTGATATTCTTTAATTTATATTTGATTGGATTTATAAATAATATATAGATTACTTATAATTACTTATTATTAGTTTTATTTTAATTTTCGGAATTTTTGTACCTATTATAGATTCTGAATGAAGAAATGAAATGTATTGTTATGATAATCATGTGCTCTTTATATATCTATATACATTTTTTTAGATAGAAAGTGTCGAGCAGGAATATTTAGAGTATTAAAGATCTTTTTTGATAGAAAATTGGTTTTAGTTGGTATTTTATAAAGAGGTTATTTTTTCGATTTTCCCAGAAGTTTTCTTAAGCGTTTAGAAAAAGTTAGGAATGCCCACTCTGAGCGTGAGCGTGCTAATTCCCCGTTTCTAAACGTATTTTAAACAATAATCTAAAAATATAAAACGATATGAATAATATCTATCTTCTTAGTAACCAAATCAACAATGATTCTCGTAATTATGTAATAAAAATATTATAAAACGAATAATATCTATCTCCCTGGTAAACAAATCGTCAAACTCGTAACTACGGACAGATGGATACAAAAGGAATATAGGAGCTGTGTCTTAACTATTAATGTTGAGAAACCTAAAATGACATTTTATAACGTAAATATTTGATAATCGTATTTGAAATAATAAAAAGCAAATAAAGTTATCACGGTTACTGACTTATTTATTTTTTTAATAATATTATACCGAATTTCACTGAGAATCGTCTTTCGAATGCAATGATTTACCTTTGCTTCCAAATTTAAAACAATAACAATAATAATACACTATTCTGTCCAACTTGGACCAACTTTACCAACTTTCTACATCTCTATCTGGACGACTTTTTACTTATTTATTTAAAAAAACCAACAGGTATTTCGTATTTACTCAATTACATAATGATCTAGTACTATTTACAAACTTCTTTGAAATAATAGAATAGATTTATTATAAGGTACTTATACATTATTTCTCGGAAACATCGGTGTTATTTTTTTACCAATTTTTTGAACCCATTGCAAGGTCAATAATCTAGATATCACGTTTTGAGTTAGATATGGCCATCGTATAATTGCTGCGTTTCCTGTAATTTTATATCTACTATAGTTTATAATAATATTACTTACTATGATTTATATATAGTGTATTAGTGCACCTACTCGTATTGATACTTACCTAAAAAATAAAATCATATACCGCATAACGAAATTGTAAAGTCATAAGTTTTTTCCTGATAATACACCAGTAAGTATAAGAAATATGACACATATGATTATACTATGTTTATATAGCGTTGTGACTTATGAAACAGTTTAGAATAAAAAAATCATAAGCCCTTTCTGTATAATTGATGTGTGTCGTTATACGCGTTCATCAAAGCGAAACTATTTAGCATTTTAGCCGGTTAGGTATGTCCATTGTCCTACACAATGGGCGTGAAACACTTTGTTCAACTTAATGCGTGTATGATTACCTAGCTACGTATATTACGTCAATCCCGACAATTGGCATTTGTTTAATGTACCAAAATAATAATTAAGGTTTAATAATAGGTTGAAAATTAGAAGTAAGAGTAGCAAATTACAATAAAAACATATTTTGCAATTTGTTGATAGGTATATAAGTACTTGACATAATATATTAGTGTTATAATACTTATAAAGTATTAATTGAATACAATGTAGGACCTATAAATAATATATAGGTACTCAAATACTTTTTTTAGTGTTTATAATTCAATTTAAATACATTTTTATCCAAAATATGAATAACAGAATTTTAACATATATATATTATATAAAGTATTAAGACTCAAGCTATCCGCCCCCCCTCTATCAACTTAAATTTATTATATTTATTATTTATTATAGAATAGATAGTAGGTGTTTTTGTTAATTTTAATTTATAATATAAATATATTAAATTTATTCTATTAATACACTAGAAATAATTAGTGTTTATTCTTACATTTTAGTTTCTTATAATCGTAATTTACTAAATATATTTTTACATGGTTACTATACAATAACCATGTTCTGTATAAACAACTATTAATATTAGGTATATCCAAATGTATTTAACATTTTAGCACTTAAGTGTATATTATTATAAATTAAGGAAGCGATAGTTTTCTAATTTTTTTTTTCCTGTAAACATTTTCGAAAAGAGTGAATAAGTCTATAATTGTATTATTATTTTATGCATAAATATAAAAATTAAAAACTTCATGAATTATTTTTAAAGATATTTAAATAATATTGTTCAATGTAAAAATTTGGATTTTTCAAATACGTTTTAAAAATATGTTTTACAACATTGAATCAATGTGGTGGATTTGGGGAGAAACGCAGGGGGACGGAGCTACTCTTCATATTTTCATGTTTTATAGTGTATCCCTTAATTTATTTATCAAGGAACACAGTGTTTGTTTTAATCTTTGTTTAACATTTTTAAAAATTATAATTTTTTTTTTTTTTTTTGAAAAATCGTGAAATTATGAAAATGAATGTTTTTTGTCCTTATCACATAATAAGTTTTAGATAAAAATCATGATATAAAATGTTGAATAGTTGATTATATTAAATCATATTGGTATCATATTCATATAGGTAATAAAAAATCTTCATTATCCGTGAATGGCAAAAGCCTAAAAGCACGGCGAAATCAATGAGACGTACCTACCGATAAACTTCACTTCGGTCTACATCTACAACTTTCTCGATTATTCATTTAAAAAGAAAAGTGTTCAATTATTTTGAAAGAGAAATACTTAAACTATTTATGCTATTTTAAAAATATGTAAACCAACAACGATGTAAAAAAAATTTTGGATTTTTCTATTCTATTCGTGTCATATCATAATCTAAAATGTTTTTAAAAATATCCCCTTGTTAAGAAAAAACTTTGGATAGGGGGTGTGGGGGACGAAGTCCTCCAGGGCTTATTTTTTCTCCAATAGGTATGTCCGGGAACCCTGATTTTTTAACTGAGCTCAGAGTCCGTCAATATTTTTTTTCCAATTCAACCACTGCAGACACTGATTATAATAAACAAAACTTCAACTACCTGCTACTGATCGGATGTATGAACTTTTTATATTATGTTTGATAATATGGAAAATTGAAGGTCGTGACCCAACGTAAATGTAAATTTTATACCATATAATAATATTATATTACTATACCTACCGAGTGTAATATTACATGACATGTGTGAGTGTATAGTGTGTACTTTGCCACTCTAAACTATATATATATATATATAGGTATTGTATAATATAATATGTGACATTCAACCGGTATCAAAGAAAAACTTCCTCGTGTACAAAATATATGTCTCCGGTAAATATAGGTAGGTCTTAACTACTCTTAACTCGTCGAGAGAAAGTAGATAGGTACTTTATTCCACCATCCTATATAATTGTGTTTGGGTGTCTCCGATCTCATTTTCACGCAACATGCAGTAGGTATCTTTAAATTGTTTTAAAATACCAACATAAAATATATCAGATTAAAAAAAAATAAAAATAAAATACTCATGAATTGCACCATTATTTCACCATTATCTATTATTGTTCTTATATATATATATATTTTTTTTTTTTTTTTGTCCACTATATAAACTTCATAATATATAATTTAATGATTACAACCAAAAATATAACGTTACATAAGATTGTTTGTAATTTGTATATGTACGCGAGTATAAAAAAAATAATTATTATTATTCAGCAGGTCCTTATACATCTATGTTAAGTCCTTTTTCATAGATATTTTCATATTAGCCCACCGTAGCAGAGAAAGTATGTAACATTATAATAACTTATAATAAGTATTTTTGGAAACAATAAAAAATGTGTTTGCTGCGATATTCTAAATAATATATTATAATATGATTACCTATATGTATACAGTATAATATTGTACAAGGTAATAATATTAGATTATATTATATATGGAATATAGTTATATATTCGATGAAATTAAATTAAAATATTTTAAGCTATATATTGACGTGTCTTAATTTAATTATACTTTTAGGATTATGTGTTTTTTTCTTATAGGTATTTATCTTATATATATAATATATATATATATCTCTATATGTATATTTTTTTGTGGTAGTCGAGTAGGAATTTTAAAATAGCAAATTGATTTTAGTTGCCACTTTAATGAGGTAATTTTTCGATTTTTCCCGTGGTTTTCTTAATCGTAAAGAAAACTACCTTTCATAACGAAAATATGTTATTATAAATGTATATAGATAGGAATTAACAATATAAAAATTAAATAAAGTTATCACCAAGATTACCTATTTTTTCCCCCTAGAATTATATACTGAACTTTTCTCAGAATCATCTTTGGATTGCTATGGTTTATCTTTGCTTGCAAATTTAAATTAATAATAATGTTCCAATACACTCTCCTGTCGCGAGAACTGAAGTGACTTCAACTATCTGTATCGGGACGATTTTTATTTTGATTATAGCCTATAGATACTATATAATCTTGTACTAATGGGAAGAAGATTATTCTCATCGTTATTATATATGTATAGGTACTTACACAAACTCAATATAATGTTACATGAACTTTACTGTAATTTATTTGTTATCACGTTATATATTATATACCTACAGGCATAGAATAGATCAATAACCAATAGATGATAGCTATTTATTATAGTATAAATAAAGTGAAAAAATTATTTTGATATGTAGGTAGGTAGTAGGTACTATTATCATACCTAAAGATATAATAATACATAGTAATACATTATATATACCTATATTAAAATATTGAATATTACCTAACAAAAATATTTTTTGGTCATTATGCAATTATGTGCAAGTACTTATACTTGGCTTAAAACCTTCTAGGACTTAGATAACATAAAACGTAATATTCATCCTCAAAATAAGTGGCTGCAGATATTACAAAAATAATGAATTGAATGCCTTATAGGTACCTATTTGAAAGTAACATTAATCATTTTTGATATTTTTACCTTGTAAAACACAATTTTAGTCTAAAAAATAAATACATATTATTATATATATGTAAATATATAATTTTTTTTAATTATATAAAATTAAAACGTTTAAATGTAAAAATTTTAATAAAAAAAAAAATGTTAATAAAAAAAAAAATTTTAGTGCAATAATAATATATTCCATTAATTATTTATATTATAAGGTCGTACATTTATGCATTAACGTCTGAACGTCTCCTTTTTCTGACTTATTCTGACTTATCCTCTCCCCATCGAAAGTAACATAATATTTAATGCTATAGCCCAGGGGTCTCCAAACTACGGCCCGCGGGCCGGATACGGCCCGCGAACAAGTTTTAACCGGCCCGCAGCACCCATAGGACGGTAAATAAAATATAGATATCTAAAGATATGTGTAATTTAAAAATTCGTTATCGCGGGCTCGTATCATAATTTATGAGCTG
>JAIPRL010001511.1:9763-36821 GCA_025469235.1 Pemphigus obesinymphae | reverse complement strand
TACGGCCCGCGAACAAGTTTTAACCGGCCCGCAGCACCCATAGGACGGTAAATAAAATATAGATATCTAAAGATATGTGTAATTTAAAAATTCGTTATCGCGGGCTCGTATCATAATTTATGAGCTGAACGCGACGACAGACGTTGGCCTTTCCTTTTAATAATTATTAATTAAACGATGATATTTTGGTTCACGAACCATTGACGAATATGTATTTATAAAACGTCGATAACGGCGTTTGCGCTGGTCAGAGATTAGCCACATAGACAAGCGATACGACGAAATCATTTCATAACGTTTGTACAGTTACATATGTCTAAGTTTGCAGTGCATTTATTATAAATTATTATATTATTATTTATTATTTATTTGTTCATAACTTTACCTATTAATTTAAAATTCACCAATTCGACATGTCAGGAAGAGGATTGAAAAGGAAAATAGATTCAGAATGTCGTGTTTTCAATGAAAAGTGGTCGTTGGATTATTTGGTAATTTATTCAGGTGACAAAATAATATGTTTAATTTGCAAAGAAAGTATTTCTGTACTTAAGGAGTACAATATTCGAAGGCATTATGAAACAAAACATAAGACAACTTTTTCAAAATTTACTGGGAAATTACGGTTAGATAAATTGCAGTCACTTCAAAATAATTTTTCATCACAACAATTATTATTTAAAAAACAAAAAAATATTAATGAAGCTGCTACAAAGGCTAGTTTTCGTATTTCACATCTATTGGCAAAAAGAGGAAAAGCGTTTTCTGATGGTAGTTTAATAAAAGAATGTATAATTCAAGCAGTTGAAGAAATTTGTCCAGAAAGAATTGATACTTTTAAAAATATTAGCCTTTCTGCTAACACAGTTACCCGTAGAATTGACGATATTAGTAATAATTTAAATTCTCAGGTTAATAATAAGACTCAAGAATTCATTTCGTTTAGTATAGCACTTGACGAATCAACAGATATATCTGATACGTCACAGTTACTTTTATTTATTCGAGGTGTTAATAAAGATTTAGAAATTTCAAATGAACTACTTTCTGTACATAGCATGCATGGAACTACTACAGGTATCGACATATTTAAAGTTATCGAAAAATCATTTTTAGAATATAATTTGAAGTGGGAAAATTTGAAATGTATCACTACTGATGGCGGAAAAAATATGTGTGGCACAAAAAAAGGTTTAATTGGACAGATATTTACGAGGTGTGAAAAAGAAGGTTTTAAACCAATGACTTTGCATTGTATTATACATCAGCAGGCATTATGCGGAAAAACTTTAGACTTGTCTTGTGTTATGGATCCAATAATATCAACAGTAAATTTTATTCGCTCGAGCGCACTTAGACATCGTCAGTTTCAAGATTTTTTGAAAGAAATAGAAACAGAGTACCCAGATATACCGTATTTTACAGCAGTTCGATGGCTTAGCCGCGGAAAAGTCCTATCGCGATTTTTTGAACTAAGAAATGAAATTGAAATATTTCTAATTGATAAGAATCGACCATTGCCTTTACTTACAGATAGTGAATGGGTTTGGAAATTAGCTTTTTTAGTGGATATCACAAAATATATGAACGACTTCAACCTAAAATTACAAGGTAAAGATGTTCTTATTTGCGATGTTTACACATTAGTAAAAGCATTTAGGCAAAAACTTATTTTATTTGAAACGCAAATTTCAAAAAATTGTTTTATTCATTTTTCTACTTGTGATAAATATAACAAAGAATCTAAAACACAATTTCCAGTCGACTTCGCTCAAAAAATAATTTCTGAACTTAAAATCCAATTTAAACAACGTTTTTCTGACCTTGACGTAAAATCGGAAGAAATAAATATTTTTCAAAACCCGTTTAGTTGTGATATTGAGAAGTTACCTCCTACCCTTCAAATGGAAATGATTGATTTACAAAGTAATGATACACTGAAAATCAAACATCGTGAAGAGACTTTAGTTGATTTTTATAAATTTCTCCCAGATACACAGTATCCAAATTTAAAAAAATTTGCAATTGAATATATATCTGTATTTGCTACAACTTATTTGTGCGAACAAACTTTTTCCAAAATGAAATACATCAAATCAAAATATAGATCGGCCATGACTGACAAACACTTGGAGTCAATTTTGAAAATTGGAACTAGCAACATACAACCTCAATTCGATCAAATATTAGCAGAAAAACATCAATTTCATACTTCTCATTAAAAAAAAAAATTATTTCAAAAATTATTAAAATTACAATATATATATTATCATTTAAATTTATACCAATTATATTTAAGTATATTGTAGACAATATTTTATAAAAAGATTTAAAGTAAACTTATATTTGTATACCTATATTTTCATAAAATTAAAAATTATATGTGTTAATAAACTTTTGGCCCGCTAAGAGCATTTGATATTTTTTGTGGCCCTTAAATAAAAAAGTTTGGAGACCCCTGCTATAGCCAATAGGTATCCTATACCGACTGTAACTACCTAATACATTATATATTACCTATATAATATATTTGTTTTAAAATTAAATGTCATTATTTTCGTATACACCTGAATAAAGTAACAAGTTATATTAAATATGGTTTAGATGTACTTCTTTCGGTTACACCTATAAAAATTTGGCAAAATGAAACGTCAGTCAATTGGGATTCGGGAACGGACCTCATATACAGGCCTGTCAACAGGGGGGGGGGCGGATTTTCGAGAAAATATACTTCTCATACAAGAAGCAAACACAAAAGACATAAAGACATTTCTACATTAGTTTCTATATTAATGACTTTTACCAATATTCGGAATAAGTAAAATAGAAAAAAATCATTTGTGTAACTGTTCCCCAAAAGTATATTGAGGGCCCAGCCCCGGGCACGAATTTTCTCTCCACGGCCCTGCTTATATAATATCAAATACTATCACGAAAATTAAAATGAATAAATAATGTCATTATTATTATTATTATATTTATTGATTAATGGATACATATATATATTTTATAATATTTAAATACTGATAAATTTAATTAAATCAAAATACATAATATATTAGATATAAATTAAATATAATATCTGTATTTACATACTAGTATACTTCGTATATAAATACTATCTGAAAATCAAAGTATAACTAAAAAAAACGAACTATTAAAAGAGGAAACATTTTAACCATAAGATATTTTTGTGCATCAAAACTTTCAGAAAAATATAAAGTGAGAAATTTGAGTTATGGTATAATAGTAATAAAAAATAAGTGAAAATCGTCGAGATAAAAATAGCAAAACTGAAAACTAAAAATACAATACCTATTAATAATTTGTTTTTTAATTTTAAAACCCAAAAACCATTTAGTTCTATAATTTCTATAAATAGACCTAAGTCAAATTTAAACAGACGACCGGCATCCGCCGTCCGACAGAAATATACATAGATACATTATAGATACTTATACGGACTCGGGCCCAGATACTTATACACACGGAGGCCGGCAATTTAAATTATTATATAAACAAACACTTTCAAAATTTACAGTTTTACATCCTCATATTTCCCAAACTCCGACATACTCAGGTTTGCACTTTCACATATTGGGGGAGACGATGATGATTGTTGATAGATACAACAAGCATATAGCTAGGTACCAAATTATTGGACGGATTTCGTAATTAAAGCTACCAGCGAGAAATATCTCGTAGGCTATTCCATTTGCTACCTCGGAGTCGAACCGGGGACTCGGTGCGCCGAAACGAGTGTTTCGACCACAGTCGACCCCATATATATATATATATATATATAAACAAACATTTTATTTACTAATATAATTTACACGGTAGAGTATAGGTACATATATTAATGACAGAACACTACGGATACAACATAAATACAAACGATACATTTATAGACTACAGTGTTGCAAACATTTTTAATAAATTGTAATAAACGATAGAAATGTACGTAAGAAATGAAATAGATTTAGGGCTGCGACTAGTGAAAAGCCTATCGTGTTCGTCCCCTATGTTTTATTTTATTTTTATTTATATATTATACAGATTAACGGGCTGAGCTCTTTTTAAATATACGTGTAGAAAACTTACATATTATAATACATATTAAATTAATTAAATTATACACAGAAATTACAATTTGTAAAACGACAATGAGAGGTTCGCATTGGCAAAAGACATTAAATAACGCCTAAGAGGCTCATTTTCCATGTAATTCGTAATGGACAGCGGAATAGAGAAGGTTACACGTGATCGGAAACACCATCGAGGAACTTTAAAATTAATTAATGGAGAGGAACGTCGGTGAATCTATTCCACCAGTTAATAAATTACTAAAGAACTTAAAGTTTATTATGCGCCTGTGCTCAGTCAAGGATTCAAGTCTAAGCTTTAAAGCTATACAGCCTATACAAGAATTCCACGAGAAGTCGGGAAATAAATGTGTAATACCTAAGAAAAACCCAGCAAATTTAAAAAAAACCTACGTTGAACCCGTTCTATTTGAAGCGAATCGCCAACTGTATATGAGGATCGCAAATTATACTGCCATATTATAGAATAGGACGAATTAGGGCACAGTTGAGAACTTTTTGAGAATTATGAGACCCAATATTAGTGGCTAATCGCATTATGAAACCCAGCACCCTGAACGCTTTACAGCATATCATTTCAATATATATATATGACACCTTGGAGTAAGAGAACTATTTATCCAAGAAACCAAGATCTACTATGCATGCATTAGAATGTGAAATAATATGACCAGAAAGTATGTAAGAAAAGTTGATCGGAGAACGGGCCCTATAGAGAAAGACGTAGCATGGCGCTTATCTACGTTTAAACAGAGTCCTATCGAACTGGACCATTCAACAATAAGTTTATTAAATCATTTTGAAGGTTCGAGCATATTCTTCGATAGAATGAATTCTCATAAATAATTTCATATCGTTCGCAAAACTGAGAAGACGACAATGACATAACACTTTATATACATTATTAATAAACAGAGAGAAAATAGAAGAGGAGACAGTGGTATACTACAACAGAAGAAGTTAATATTAAAATGGTAGGTTTAACATCAATTACCACATTATATTTTAACCCATTGGTTTCGTCCACTATATGATTTAAACCATGTTAAAAGGGGGCATGTCAAACCAGAGGCTTCAGGTATTTTCATTAGAACACTGCATGATTAACCATATCGAATATTTATATTATGCATTTTGCTGTGCTCCGGCAATTTATAGCCGGTCGTCTGTTTAGGCCCTATTAATCTAAACATAATAAATTTTGTCCAAAAATTTTAATGATTATTAAAAAAAATCGAAACTAGATTTTTAAGATCTTTTGAATATATAATTATTATATCATTTTAACTGTTAGAATGACGTAATTTTAACCTTGTATACTATTTTCAGATCTTGCAACCTAAAATTAGTCCTTTTATAAATTAAATATATATTAAAATTGAAAATGGCAACAAATTTTGTTTACGTTCATTTTGTACTTAGATTTTAGAGACGTTTTTAGTGAACATTTAAAGTCTATAGGTATACCCTTTTTTTCCCCCCAAAATTAGAACACATATCATCAGAAATAATAAACGTAAAAAAATTAAAATACATATTAAAAAAATTGTAATTGCCGACTTTTGAAATTTTATGAATATACTACAAGTATGCAACAAGAATACTTTAAACATGGTATAAAATTTTTTAGCCTTAAAACTTAAAATTTACTTTTTTAAGACGAAGAAATTTCAAAATTGAAAATTGCTATAAATAGCCCAATTTGGGGGAACAATTTGAATATTTTTACGTTTATTTTGTACTTATAAACGTTTTTGGTAATAATTTCAAGCCTCTAGCATCATTATTTATAAGTTAAATAATATTATAATATAATATATTTATAATAATATTTATTTTTAATTATTAGTTATTTATAAGTTTTTTTGAGTTACGGAAAAATATCTATATGTAGACATGTAGTCGATTTTGCTTGCAATCGTGTTCTTTTCAATCGTTTTTATATGTTGTTGTTTTTTCATAAGCGTTACTTGAATAAATTAAAAGTTCGAAAAATGACCTCTAGATGCAATTTGCTACCGGGAAATAGAAAAGCATGTAATGATTGGAGCACTCCTTATAGACTTTTTAGGCACAGACATGAAAAAAACACGTCATTGTAATACCAATACATTCCTCGCTTTGCGCAGAATATAAAATATATTCCTAAATATAACGATTGACTAAAGAAATAATTGTTTTATTTTTTTTTTTAAAACCGTCGAATATAGAAATGGTCAGTTTTGCATTTTACAATATTAATTTAACAACTTAATAAGAGATGTACGGAACTGATACTTGAAAATATACGAGACAAAAGTGACATTTCCGATATTTTGTAGGGACACCAGGATGCTTGATTACGGGACATATGGGATCCCTAATTTAATCTTTAATCAATTGGTTGCAAAAACTATTTAAGCATTTTTCCACTTATTTTTATTATCCGAAACTGTGTTATCAAAAGCATATATAATATTATTATTGTAAAATCATCGATTATCGCGATTTATCTAAAATATTATAAATTAATATACGTATGTAGAAACCATGAATCGTGTACAATTTGATTTCTATTTACTTAAGTCCTATACATTATAATTATTTAAATAACTAAATTATAGGTACTATTAAATTTCAAGCAGTATGATTTACACGACGAATTTAAATATTGCTATAATTTATAATAAATTGTACAATTAATAATAATTACAAATAAATTTGTGATCGTGAGTTTTAGATAAATAAACAGAAAAGAAAAAGGAAAATATTACTGTATACTTTATATAAATAATAACTAATAAGTATATATACTTTTTTGTTTTTTCCATGTTATAATTTATATTTTACTTATATCTACTATGTTCTGCGCATTTACTAACAATATATAAAAGGATATTAGTAAAAGCGTATAACCTATTAAACCCGCCATGACCCACCGTAATTTTTTAATTTATTGTATGACCTACCTTTACAATATACCTACTATATATCTACAGTACTGTCATAATAATATGACGTAAATTATTTAGATATATGAAAATTATGTAATATGTAGGTATATATATAACAGTTGAATCGAACTTAAATATACTAGAATATGTATACGTGAGATAATAGCTCTATATTCTATAGCAAAAAATAATTTATTGGTAGGTACGTATTTTCAGGACTAATATCTCGTCGTTTATGGGAACAATCCTCCTATGTAAAAAAGTGAAATATTCAGGAAACATTAAAAGAGTAAAAAGATATAAATCATTCCTGGCAATAAAAATGTCTATATGTGAGTGTTCTTAAATTAAAACAAAATTATAATAACATAATGTATACCTACATTATTTAAAAATATTCAAGTTAAAATTTGTCACATGAGATTTTTTTTATTTTTAATGTCACATAAGCCCATAGGAGATTTACACGTTTTCAAGTATTTTGTTAAAGTTATATACCTAAATGATAGTTATAACTTAATAATTAAATCACATAGGCGAGGTATTTTAAAAACGTCTAACACATCATAGGAGATTTATTTACCTATATTAAACCTTATTTTTTTCTGAATCCATCAGGGACACAACAACATCATTTTTTCGTGTACCTATACAAGTATATTTAAGTAAGAATTTTTTTTTTTGTGATTTGTGGCGTTGAAAGTGAATTTTTAAATTTCTGGTTAAAATGTATACAAAAGGTTGTATTTTTACCATTTTTCTCTCCAGATGTCAAAAATCCGCCTCTGTGTAAAGTAGGTGCAAACTGTTTTCTAAAATAGGGCCTGATTTATACTCTATTAGCATAGGCGGAGATTCAGTTGAGTAATGAGCTAAATATTTTGGACACTTGAATAGTTGAATTTTCCATATGATAAACAAACCCGTAAGAATAGCTATTATTATTATCTATCCCCTCAATTTTACTTAATTAAAATGTCTTTAACATAATTATTTTTATATTGCATAGGTATACATGTATATAATATAGGTACAATTTATGAAGATGATAGATATATACATAACAGTCACAAATTACGATACAATGTTGCCCGTATATTTTCAATCCGGCAATGTCGTCTCTAATCGCATACTCTCAATATCGTTTTTACGCTTTAAAGTGAACTTCGGCTTTGAAAATAAATTATATTTTATAATATTTCCAACATCCCCTTTCCGTCCCATGTTTTCTGCTCGTTTTACACGTTATATTGGACTCGGCACTAAAGACCTGCTCGGCCCGTTCGGGCTTTTGACCGGGCTGGACCTGAAAATATTTATCGGGCTTCGGGACGGACCGAGCTTTTTAAAATGGAAATATTTTCGGGCCGGGCCGGGCCGGGCTTTATTTTAAACGAAAAATATCTATAAAATATAAATATGTTTTATAGAAATTGGAAATGTCAAACATAATATAATATAATAGGTAATAATATTATACTCGTACATAATATTGTTATTACAAAATAAAATATATTTAATGCAATTGCAAATGCAGTATGTAGTATATAATAATAGATATTAGATAGATTGTACATCAAGGGTTTCCCATCATTTTTCCCACTATTATTGTTAAACCGAAATCCGAATCGATAATCAACGATCAAAATCAACAAGATTTCAGCTGAATATTTTTTGTCCGTTGGGCGCGCCTTCCTCGATTTCCCGTGGACCGCGCAACATAGTGCTGCCGTGCTCTTGCCGGGTGAACGCCACGGTTATCAATTGGCAATATTATTAGTTGCACTGGTAGTAGCACGGTTAAAATTTGAATCGCACTACAGCGATCTACAGACGCGTGCATGGAATCTGACATTCAAACTGACAAAAATATAAGTACATTTTCGAATTTAACACCAAATTGAGCATAGCTGGTTCAATCTTTGACACTGAATACCCGACCGAAGTCGGGTTTTTTTTAATGAAACTCTTTTGGATCAAGATGGAAAATTTTTGAGATTTTTTTTGTTCGGGCCGGGCGGGTTTAATGATAAATACTCGGGCCGGGCTTTTATTATGAATACTCGGGCCGGGCTTTTATTATGAAAACTCGGGCCGGGCCGAAAAAATTCGGCCCGTGCAGGTCTCTACTCGGCACTATTGGCACGTTATTCTGGAATTAACTCGATTTTTCGTTTTCGCGCGTTATCGATTTCAAGTTCAAATTTATAAATTTGAAAAATGACAAACCGTCTTTTTTGAAATTTTTTCGATAAATACCGTTTTCGATCCTTGTATTGTATATGTACCTACTGTATATATTATTGTCGTGTCCTGCGCTGAAATATCGCGATATATAGGTGCGTAGCAATGCTGTTTATTCTCTCTTGAAAAACTCTTGTCTGTTTGTTGTGTGTAGGTGTCGACTTAGTGAGGCAGAATAGCATTACGCAGCAAATACTGGCCAAGTACCTGCAAAAGCGTCTGGACAGGGCGGGTGGGAACGTTCTGCGAATCGGTCAACCACAGTTATTGTCGACCGGTAGCGATTTACAGGCCGGCGCTCAGAAAAACGACGCCGAAAGCCTTTACGCCGAAGCAGCTGCTGGGGACGACGACATTATCGGAGATGATGTGCAATTATACCAAGGTCAGAAAACAATGGAACAAACGCACTTTACCACCCGCATGGCCATTTTCGATTTC
The DNA here is from genome assembly GCA_025469235.1 of Pemphigus obesinymphae. Taxonomy (NCBI): domain Eukaryota; kingdom Metazoa; phylum Arthropoda; class Insecta; order Hemiptera; family Aphididae; genus Pemphigus; species Pemphigus obesinymphae. The sequence goes on along the minus strand of JAIPRL010001511.1, from coordinate 27,097 downwards.
TTTTTCATTTTTTTTTCTTTTTGATAAAATGTAGTTTTAAATTCTAAAAAAAAACGACGGCGAAGTTAGAAAATTTGGCGGTCGGACTTGTGCTTTAAAAATATTATAGCGATATTTGAACTTCACTAGGTATATATACTATATATATAGTTTATCGTCATAGGCGTATATATATAGGCATATATGTTACATATTTTCGGGTATTCCGTTTTGTGGACTGTAATTACGGATTGGATTAATCGATTAAATTTAATCAATGTTTGTAACGAAACTTTTAGTATTGACAAAAAAAATAGACTCCGATGAAGGAGGGGGGGATAGCATATGGCATAAAATCATGAAAGTAAAACCTATATTTCTTTTTTTTTCTATGCCGTCTCTTATAGTACCTTCCACAATCGCGTATGTAAACAGAGAACCATGGTCATGGTCAGGACCACACGCATGACGGGCAAACTCGTGGCAGTGTATAGCCGCGCGTGTGTTACTACCGGACCGATATATAAATGATAATTGTAAAATAAGTGAACTTCAAAATATGTAGGTTAATTTAACTTACAAACACGTTACCTATATATACGTCGTATATATCACCGGTATATATATGTAGTCGTGTGAACAGTGAACATGAAAAAAAAAAACCGAAATCGAGGTGGTGCAGGATGGTAAAGTGTATTTAAGCCGAAAATAGAACATAATTAGGTGGACGAGAAGGAAATAAAACATTAAAAAATTAAACACCTAAATATATATATAGATTATATGTATACGTATACGTAGGTAGGTATATACATATATTAATATTTAATTTATTAAGTAGGTATATTGGTTTTATTTTATATAAAATACCACCAATACTCCAGACATTTAAAATGAATAGGTAATCTATAATATAATTATTGTTATCGATCAGTCTTATAAATTGATTCATCAGTGTAGTGGCGTACACGGGAATTCTGAATGGTGGGGGATGAATATATTTTTTTGAAAGTGAGCCATTATGGTAGCTTTACTTCTGACCTCGAACCCTATAGGTATATACAATTTACACATTGAACATTCATATTATTCTCAACATAGTATTGCATTTAACAAGTAGCAAAATGGAAATCACAATACACATTGAATATTCGTATTATCCTCATAACTGTAAATTCGTGGTTTAATGTCAACCATGCATTATTAACTATACCTAAATTACCTTTAACTCACAATTTTCACAGTAGTTAAGATAGGAAAGTTGGCATATTATACTATATAATATTGCTTCGAATCATGGTTATTACAGAGAAAAAAATATAATTGATGACAAATATTTTTTTACGATAACTGTACATATACATAATATAATTAGATACAAAATTGTAAAAAAAGACTGTCAAGGGGGGTATCTATTCCTCTCTCCATATCCCCCTGTGTATACGCCACTTTATCAGTAGTCAGTATATATACCTAACATTTTCATTAACAAAAAATAGGAATTAGATCAATTATAATATAGAAACAAATAATTATATTTTTATTATGAAAATAATTCATACTTTTAATTAATACAACATTATTATTATTTTTATTTAAACATCATATTTCTGAAAGTAGGTAACAAATATGAACTATCAACTGCAAAAAAAAAAAAAACACCTCTATTGTACGAAAACATATTGATTTTTAAATTTATAGGAAGATAATCATAACATTAGAGGGGAAATTTGCAAATTGCAAATAGATTTGTAGTAAAAACAGAATACTTACCCTTCATGTGCGAAAATTTGACGCAGACACGCAGTAAGTATAATAATATATATGTGACTGCGTGTGAGGCGAGGACAGAGGACGCAATATGTTATATATATATATATATATTAATATGACGTGTTTAACTCGTGATCTAAAAAGTCAGGCCATGAATACATTTTAGGCTATTTTGTGTCCTTGACCAAATTATTATACTTATGTTAATAGCATAATTAAAAATCTATAAAATATATACGATACACCGAATAGGTATATATTTTTTTAAATTAAATAATTAATTACCTATTAGCTATTATACCATAAATTGCTAAATTAGTTACATTTTACATTTCAGCCATAATTGAATGTGTTTAAATATCAATATATCACTGATTTAGAAATAAAAATAAAGTAGGTAGTTCTAAATTCATTTTTTTTTTCTACAAAATAGACTTTTTACACTATATTAATTCTTAATCATATATTATTAGCGTACTTAAGACTCATATTTTAATCTGAAATCGAAATTTGTATGTCCAATGTCCATTATATTCAGCTTCTATGTCATTAAAAAATATTTTAGATTTATGAATTTCTTTCATTTTAAGTCAGCAATATATGTTATGTATATATTATACACTATATAATATAAGTATGGGAATGATAAGTAGGTATATACTTACATACCGACAGACTATATATATACCTACCCAGATATATTGATACCCATTAAAATTCTAAACAGATAGCCGATACCCATGTCCCACTGAGAATTGAGATGAAAAGATGACAAACCAAATAGATATCACATTTTTTTAAACACAAAACAACCACGTAATAATGAAAAGTATAATGATAATAATAATAATTAGGTATTATAATTATTGTTGAATGTTGTACGTTTGTCGAGTACCTATATACAAAAGTAGGTATATATATTATGACAGAACATATTATAATACATAATATAGAATACTACCTATTAGTACATTATAACTTATAAGTAAGTATACCTGTATAATTACACAATACAATAAACGAAATATATTCTATTCAATGTTATAATTTTAACAATCGTATACGTTCTATAATTATTTTGGTTAACAACTGTAAATCTCGTTAGATCTTATCAATTTTTCGTTACCTACAAATAATGATATTGATCATAAAAAAAAAAAAATAACAACAATAACTAATAAATATTATTGTCATTAAAAATTGCATCATTAACCAGTAGCTCTCATCTATTGTTCGGAATTTTGTAATAGGTACCTATATAGGTACCTACCTACTACTATATATAGGTATAGGTAGGTAGTAATAAATAGTAGCTATCTACAACTATTTGGAAATTGTAATAAAAATGTTAACATCGCATGATGGTAAATCTTACGTGTTACAAATGTATTTTTAATACCTATTTATTATTACATAATAATTAATATTACGATGATTCGCGTGTCTGATTTCAAAAATACGAACATTATTATTGTATAGGTAGTATAACAATATATATTCAGTAGGTATATATACATAGGTACCTACACGAATACATAATATGAAAGAATAATAAGTAGACAATATTATAATATAACTAGGTAGGTTTATGTTATTATATTATGTTGTATTGTATAATCATACATTTATTTATTTTTTAAATTAAGGTATACCTACCTATAGGCGATCCGCAATCGCACTCGCATTGTTCCATTTTAAATCGAAATACCTATTACTATTAAAATATAGTATATTGTCATTTTTACACCGATCTTTAAGGACGAAAGATTAAGCTGAGGATATCAGCGCAAACAAATTTTCAATGAAAAACTCGTATAGCTTTTATAATTTTTTTTTAACAACTTACAAACATCTTAGAAATAGGTACTAAATGAAAGAAAAAGCGATAGATCACAACGTTATCTATATAATATATATAGTGTCTTATATATTGCCTTTTTTCGGTATTTTAATTTAAAAGTTACATTTATTATAAAAAAGCTGGTTTTTAACAATTCATAAAACGTGTTTAAATGTATACCTACATAAACAATTTTTTTTTACTATTATTGGATACTGACCGATTTTCCGGCCAAAACTACTCTCTTTTTAATATGCAGTGAAGCGATAAGAATTCTGTAATAAATTCAAATTTTAAATGATGTCTTCTACAAAGAATAATCATTGGTTACGAATCAAGTTAATTTTTAAATTTTATTTCCTATATCTATTATGAATTTGATTTTAATATTAGAATGTGAGGGAATCGAGGAATGTATATATTGGTTTTATAACGATAGATGTATGTTTTTTTTATGTAAATTATACATTTTTTCAGGTAGAAAGAGTCAAACAGTAGGTAATACTGGAATAAAGAGCTTTATTGATAGCAAATTGGTTCTATATTTGGTACTTTAGATAGGTAATTTTTCGATTTTTCAAGTAATTTATTTTCCAGTAGTCCAAATTACCTATTTTATACCGGAAATATACATACACTGTGTATATACCTACGTATTACTCGTATTACTATTATACATACCTATATTAGAGTGGTCCTTATATAATATTTTCAACTTCATTGATTTTATTATGTCACTGACTTGAAATTTTGTTTGGTATACTAACATGATAATTTTGGTAATATTTAAACGTGATGAGTCAACCCTTTCACGTGCCTCAAAGGAGTTGAAGTTTTATGAAAAGGGGTGAATTTTCATTTTTCGCGTATACTTTCTGAATTTTAAAGTTACGGCAAGAACATACAGAGCTATTATAGTAATACTAAATATTTACTAAATAAAGGTTTCTAATAAATGTTTTTGTAAAATGTGTGGTTTTCCGTAAAACCAGTTGAAGTTGATGTTTGAGAAAAATGGTTCTGTTTTTAGTTTTTATATCGGTATTATCTTGAATTTTAAAGTTATACTAAAATTGTATCTAAGTATTATTAAACAAAATTATATTCTCAAAAAAAAGATTTTTTAATTATTTTGGTTATATTAACCCTTTTAAGAAATATCAAGAATAACCTTGAAATTATAGGTTTTTAAAAACTTTTTATATATTAAAAGGTGTTTTTTTTAATTCACTTATATTTTCATATTATAAATTTTTTCAAGAATGGATTTAACAATAACAATACATTTTCGTAATCATAATTATCTAAAGAAAAAGTCTCTTTAAATTTTCTATGGAACTTACCGTTTAATGGAAAAAATGGAAAGCTTTTAACTTTTAAGAAATCAATAGTTTTAGCCTTTTAGGTTTCTGAACATAAGTTTAGACACCCAGCTCATATCCCCGTTATGTTCATCCGTCTATCTGTCTGTCTGTCTGTCTGTCTGTCTGTCTGTCCATCCATCTGTCCATCTGCCTATTTTTGACTTACGAAATTACAACTGCATATGAATCTAGAGTGAGACGTGAGTTTCTGACATACAAAATCCACAAGTTTTATTCAATAATTAATATGAAATAATTTAAATTCCATTTTTAATTTGTATTTTGTATAATAACAACAAGTACCTACTTATTATTAAATTGTTACAAATTACAACTGAATTATCACTCACTTAACGCGTATTAAAATTGTTTTAAAAACTGATTAGAAATGTCGACTTTTAATATTTATTTACCCAAAAAAGTGATATGGTATTATGCATATTATTAAACTAAATTAAACTAATAATTGAAATAATGGGCTGTAAGATCAATAGAATATTCGGTAAACATAATTTTCTACACTGCAATGTTTCAAATCGTTTGTCTGAGAAACGAATCAAACACACACCTTTGCGCGTATATATTTATAATTTAAAATGCATTGCCAGAAATAGTGAATTTTTTTTTTTAGTAATATTTTGGATCAACACAATAAAAGGTTAATAAAAAAAATAATATATTGATATATAGACTATATATAACTATAGGTAGCTGGTAAGTATATAAGTAAAGGTGTCATATATAATGTATGTATATGTTTGTAATATTTCTTGATATTTATCTACTTTGCCGTATTGAAATTATTAAATATTTATTATTTTTGTGTACACACTCGTACATAAATCCATATAGGTCGGTAACCTAATATGAATAATTTAATATTCATTACAAAAATACCAACATAAATATAATTATAATACGTTCAGTGTCCGCGTTTATTTTATACTATATATATATAGGTACAAGGTATACAATTATTATTACCCATTGAACTTGTAAAATAATTGGTTTTTTTTTTTCAATATAAATTATCAATTATATAATATATATACAATGTTACACCCAACTTTTAAGCGATTGATTATATCAGTATATACCTACGGTCAAAAATTTAAAATTTTAAAAAAATTTAATTTAAATATAATATATGTTAAAATATATATTCGTCTTATAAGAATAAATAAAATAAATATAGGTACATATTTTCCTCTTGAAAGGTTTTTTGAGTATTATATTTATAAAAAAAATAATATATATGCAATTTGGTATTCTCCACATACATATGCTAGAATAAATAACAATAATTAAAAACCTGTTATTTAGAGTAATATATATATGTGTATATACTATATAGTTATGTATAGCCATAGGTACCTATATATAATAAATAGCAGGTATGTAAATCGTTAAACCATATAACGTTATTGCGAGCTGTTGACGACCTCGCGTACAAAAAAATAACAAAACTATAAACGGATTTTTATTTTTGATGCACTCACAAATTACAATACCTATGTTATAGGTATGTTTTAAGTAAACTCGTACCGACATACGAATGTAATGTACGACCAACAGCGAAATGTTTCGTTTAACTCGTAAATTTATGTAATTCAATCATTATACGCATACCTACCCATATATACATCAATATATAACTATGTTGTTTTTGACAAAAGTTTTGAAGGTCATATATATTAACATCCTTGAACCCGCAATGGTATCGTAAATACGTGGCTGATAATTATTGCCATAATATACCTACATGCCCCGAGGAACTGATCCTGAAAAGCAAATGAATTTCGTGTGGCATTGCAGTGGCGTAATTTGGGGAAGTGACCTCCATTATATGTCTGGACACCCCCTCCCACGACTTTAAAATCTTAGTTTGCCTAACTTCTCGTTACCCATATAGATAGGTAGGTATACTTATACTCTTAATAAAAATATTTAGATATATCTAAATCAAATCGCAAAAGCGTTTGCATCAATATTTTTTTATGTCCCTTACAATAGTATTATAATATTAAACAGCTTTTAATTATCTTTTTTCTATAATCATGTTTTCGAAAATAAATTTTCTGAGAAACTGAACAGTTTTAACGCAAAAGTACGTATAAGTATATAGGTATATACCTACATAAATTAATGATCGAAAATTTGTCTAAAAAATTTTCATGCGTGACTTTTGATATACCTAGGTAATTAGAAGCGGAATATCATTATACTTTTTACAATTTATCAAATGTTTATAACATTGGTTAAAAATATATGATCAAAAATCACCCACGTTAAAATCTAGATAATGTTTCGATCTGAGCCGTAGCTTGATTCGATAGCGCCCTTGGCAAAGAACCGAATTTCCGCCCCTAAAAATAAGGAAAAAAATTCATCAATTTTTACGCCCCCATTCCTTAAAAATCTAGTTTATAAGCAAAAAATGAAAGTCATCAACTTTATTTTACAAGATTTTGCCCGTCGAATTTTCGCCCCCCCCCCCAATTCTTAGAAATTTAGGGACAGATATTACTGAATTTCGATTTTTGCGCCCTTGGCCTGGGCCAGTTTCACCAAGCCTTTGCTACGGCTCTGGTCTCGATCATTAATTTGGGAAGATGCACTTTTACCACCAAAACTAGTAAAACTGCTCAGTGTCTAGGAAAAGAGCTTCTTCTAAACTTTAATTTACACAAAAAATAAAATGATACGGCACAATTAATATAATATACTCATATGTATAATATTATTATTGTGTTATATCCGTTTTTTATTTAGAAAAATATCGTTTTTTTTTTATGTTGTAACGAATAATAAAATTACGAGTATCTAAAACCATAAACATAAAAATAGAGGTGATCTTGGTGTCTCCGAAATTAGCGAAACTATAAACTTGACTCAGTCGACCAACAAGCTGTATTGTTGGCCCCCTTACTCCTCAAAAAAAGAGCTCAAGACCGTAAAGGTACTCAGTGGGTACTATAAATTCATATTATACAATATTCCTATACATCAGATTTGTACCCCTCCCCCCTTTGACTCATTCCTGGCTCCGCCACCGCCTATATCTACATATTTTGTACGGTAGGTATACGAACAAATTCAATTTTTTATCACTTATTTTTTTCTTTTTACATTTATTGAATATCATTAAAAATTTCATTTTTTTATGAAGTAATTCATAAACGATAAGTTCATATTGAAACTTTAATAAGTAGCTACCTATAGGTAGAGGTATTATTATTATTTATTACCATCCCTGGTGGGCTGCAGTGGCTATTATTAACACCAGGACTCCTAAGGGAAAGTACAGGATTCCTTTACGGGACAATAGAGAATCCCAATAGAATTCTCTTAGATATCGAATGTTCGTCCAAAGGAATCCAATTTGGAGACCACCAAGAATCAAATGAACACCAATTTAAATTATACAAATGTCAATGTTTTTTTTTAAAAAGTCAGAGGGGAACCCCGAGGGATCACATGACGTCGGAATGTCTCCCCAAGTCTGAAGGTGATCGAAAATCATCGATACATTTCCTTCTTGTAGGTTTTACTCGTATAAAAGTATATAACCACTTCAATAAATATATTTTTTTTTTGCCCATATTAACTTCCAGTGCAATTTATTGATATTGTGTAGAATTTTTATTAGAATTACCCCTTTATTACAAATCGTTAACTTCAAAACTGCTTTGCTTACACCCTCATGTTCCATTCGCACACGCACATCATCTAGTTCACGAATTACTCCCAAATTTTTATTTTTGACGTAAATTTTGTAACAAATCTTAATTCTTGTATTCAAGCTTAACCGATAGAGCTATGCGCGAACGGGGTGGGGGGGGGAATGCTGTAAAATATTGGAATATATTTTATAGAAAATAATTTGTGTGAAAAATTTTTTATTGTAATTAAATCCCATGAAAAATATTTTCAGGAACAGTAAATTATATAATAGAATTTAGAAAATAATTTATATTTGTAATGGAATTTATTAAGTCATATTTTTTGGGTAGTCCAAACATCGTCTTACTAAATCTTCGTAAATCTAAAATGTCTCTTTATTTGTATAGTTAGTCATATCACCTATAACTTATATGATACATTTTATATTTTAAAAAAATATTCCTAATACAAAAACATTAGTTTTACGTTAAAAAAAAATCATTCAGTATACCTCAATACCCAAGATATGTAAATCGTAATACATGTGTATATTATTATATTACACATTTTATCTACAAAGTAATATTTATAATTAAGCTAAATGTCTCATCGATATGTACACATAAAATATTATACATTAGTTTTGTTATTTCAGGAGAATGCAGCAGTAATAATTGTGTTGAAGACGGCATTGCCATTAATAATAAATGGTCACTACCACTTTTGCGATCAGGCGACAAAAAATTGTACTTGGGAATATTTTTCAAGGTATAATGATTAAAAATAAATAATTTTCCACTTAAATTTATACAAACACAATGAGTACATTACTGTTTATTAATTTAGGCTAATTGGTACAAATCCGCGCAGTACTGTAGATATCATGGAATGCATTTGGCCAGCATCAGTAGTCAAGAAGAAAATGACAAGCTGGAAAAGTACATAAAAGACTTTGGTAAGAACATACCCACTTGAATGCTCAACTTTTTGTTTGATGTATAATTAATATACATGTTATTTATAAATTATAATATACATAATAAATTGTTTAGGTTTGGGTCACGAACACTTTTGGACGTCAGGCACTGATCAAGCGGAAGAAGGTTCATTCTTTTGGTTGGCCACTGGCCGGCCAATTGGATTTACTAACTGGAATGCTGGAGAACCAAACAATTTCAAATATGAAAATGGTGAAGAGGAACATTGCTTAGAGCTATGGAATAGAGATGGTAAAGGTCTCAAATGGAACGATTCACCGTGTTCGTTTGAAACTTTCTTTGTATGCGAGATGTAAAATAGAAAGTAATTAATTTTAGGAACAATTCAGTATACATTATTAAAATTCGAAGTATATTAAAATGTAGATCATATTATTACATAGGTATTATATTTAATTTGTAAATACTGTTTTAGACAAATCTCTCAATTTAGGTTTAAACAAAAATTCAGTTTCCCAACTGATTTTGAACGTATACATACACTATATTGTTATACTATATTATTATGTATATTGTACTACTTGTAATAATTTTGTTAATTACTAAGACAATAAATTTAAAACTTAATATTATATATTTGGTCAAAAAAAAAAAAAATGTATAAAATACATTATAATATAGACAGACACACCAAAATTTGGATTAATAATTGTATTATTTTAATACAAAATACCTATTTTTTAATTATTTCGACTTGTTTTTTAATAACATTGTTTGATATAGTGAATATTAATCATGTATTTTTGGAGTGCCTTTTTAATAATAATTAAGTACGTTGTTACAATATAAATTATAAGTTACTATTTAGCATTATTTCCACATAATACATTTTTTAATACAAATAATTTATTTATATTACAAATATAAAAATATACATACATATTATAGAGTGCAAAATTTTGGTAAGTGTAATTATACCAATCTATGGATTTAAAATAATTACATAAAACATATTGTGTGTTTTAATAACATACATTTTCAAACAGATTTAATTATTGTAATTTTGAGTATTTGATTAAATAACAATCATGTCGTTAAACGATACATTTTATTGAATTCATGGAGTATAAATATATCCTAGATTATTTATTTATTGCCTAACATTCATATAAATCAAATAGAAATATAAACAAATTTCATATTTAATATTTGCAGTTAATTTTATGACACCAAATAAACAACATACAAAAATATATGTTTTTAAATAACGCAATTTACTAAAATATATAATTTTATAATTTCAGCCAATTAAATTTGTTCAAAAATTGTATGTGATTAAATTTATTTAATACTACCCTGTAATACATAATTTCCAATGGACGGAATTCAAACCCTAAAAAGTACAATTAAATACAATGTATATTTTTCTTTTATCACAAATGTATCTATGATTATCATTTATCACTATATAGTAAAAATATAATATAAACGAAAGGAATGATTATGAGCAATAGTTTACTTTTTAGTTTTTATCAAAGTATAAAAATCAATTTTCAATTAATAAAAAACTGTATAATAATATTGCTGAAAAGTTTTTAGGCAAATTTATACAATAACTATAAAATGTATTGCAATTATATCATGATATTTAGTAGTCTAGTGCTTTGTAAGTTTCTTATAATAAATAGGATTAAAATTAAACTAGTATAAAACTGATTATATGTATCACATAAAAAAAGAGAATTGATAACTTCATTATAAATTAATATTCGCCATATGAAAAAAAAAAAATTAATATTTTTAGAATATGATTGCAATAAAATTGTCTGAAAATATTGCTGTATTGTAATTTAAAATGCATAACTTTATCATATATAATTTTCATAAGTAAATTATATACTTAAAATTAACTTTTACATTTAAAAAAATAATATTTGATAGTGAGAAAAAATATGTTGATCAGTGTATAAATATTTTGATCAACCTTAAGAAGTTTATAAATTATTATTTTATTATTAAATATTTAGAAATAAAATTGTAACATTTCAGAGTTAAATTTAAAAAAAATATTGTTAACTAAAAATACAATACTAATATACAAGTTATAACAGATTTTTTTGAATTAAGTACATCAACAAAGTATTACACAAAGAACATTTAGCTATTTTTTATTATAACTAAAATATTTTTTTAATTAATTTTCAGTTCTACTCGTATTTTATTTGATTTATTAAAATTTTAATCAACTTTAAATATGCAATCAATTATTGTCTTTACAATGTTTTATTAAAAAACAAAGAAAAAAAAAATTATTATTATTAACTAGCACACGATTTTTAAACCATACATAAAAATAAGAATACTGAAAAAATACTAATTTAAATAAAAAATCACTAATTGTATCAAAATGTAATCAAATGAAAAGTGGTATAAAATGGCTGTTAAACAAAAATAAGGAGATCATTAATATGAAGTTAAAAATTAAAAATAAACTGATAAAATGTATAAAAATTAAAATCAATTGCTTAGTTATTCGTAAAATAGTTTAAAATTAAATAATTAGATAAGTCGTTCTTCTGGCGGTGGCTTCAGTACATTGTCTAATTCAACTCTAGGATTGCAATACTCTTGACAACTAGGGCTATATGTACCTCTTGTAGCCCTCTTTTTCCGTGCCATCATTAAAAGTACTAACAAACTTCCCATACCACCAATAAGAAGAATGAGTAATATTGGACCAACAATCAATGCTATGTCTGTGTAGTTGTGGGCACCAATAAGAGAAGGAAACTAAAATAATAATACAATATATAAAGATCATATAAATCAAATTAATAAAACATTATATTATTTTGTTAAGTTACAACAAATAATATTGAAAGTGTTTTACTATATTCAGTATGTTTATAATATTGATATTTTCAATGAGTACGTAGGGTTATGAACTTAAGAATATGTGATATTTGCTGTATCTATTTAACCAACTGATAATATAATAAATTTACATTTAACATTTTTATCATAACTATTTACTTTTTAAATATTAGAGTAAATTAATGTATTATCAAATTTACATAAGAAATCATTATTCATTAGCTACTAAAAATCTGGCCCGGACTGAAATTGGACCGAGCCGGGCCTTAGAAAAAAAGGAAGGGTCGGACCAGGCTTTTTTTTACAATTTTTCAGGCTGTGTCAGGCCAGACTTAAAAAAAAATTTAGCCAGACAGGGCTTTTTAAATTTTCACAATTTTTTTGGGCCGGGACTAGGGACTAGGTTTTTTTTTTTTAATTTTGAAAAAATAAATTAAGGCTAAATTGGGCTTTTTAAGGGCTGGGCCGGGATTTTTTTAAATAATAGCAATAGTAATGTATTTGTTAAGTAGGTATAAGTTATAAATCAAACTTAACCCTTTAAAAAATAAGAGTATGTCATCTTGAATATATTTCAGACTGGGTAAGGGCTTAATTTTTTTTGAACTGGACCCGACAAGTGCTTTTTTTACAAAAATTTTTGGACCGGACCAGGTTTAAGAAAAAAAATTGTTAGACTGGGCCAGGCTGAAAATTTTTGGTCCTTGCATATCTATATATGCCATAGTATTGTCTTTTTTCAGAAATATTAATTTTAAAGATAGAAATATATTTATTTAAATTAATGCGATTTAAAAATAGTCATGTCTAAACAAAATTTAATTAAAAAAAAAAAAAAAGATACTATAGCATAATAGCATAAAAAGGAACATTGATAATGATCTCATCTATAAATTTAAAAATAGGTTAATTTACTCTAATATTAGAAATTACAAAGTTATGATAAAAATGCTGAATATAAATTTTGTATATTATCAGTATGATCAAATGGAGACAACAAATACGGGTATCATATCCTCTTAATTTTGTAATTCTTTATCTATCAAAAAATCAATTTTGTTATTTTATAATAATAAATATTAAATATATTATAACAACCCAGAATCTAGCATTAAATTTATATATATAGTATTACTTAACTAAAATGTTGAAAAAGCTTATTTAAAAATTAGTTAATTAGAAAATTTTAGAAAAATAAGTTGGTTTCTTAATAAAACAAAAAACTAGTTATTGTTTGTTAAAACTATAGAATAAAAACCAGGAATCAATTTTTATAGTTTTAAAAAGGAGGATTTACCAAATGTAAATTATTAATTCTGCAAGTAAAAAAAAAAAAAAAAAAAATGCATAAAATACATGTGGTAAACCAATAAAAAATTATTTTACTGAGTATCTTGGTTCCCTCCCCTATAGATTTTGCCCATTCTCGGAAGACGTCCCTGCCTAAGCCGACCGATTTCACTTTTATTTCTAACATTATCAATAATTATTTGAAAATGATATTCATTTTTACCTCGGTACAATTTTTTCCCACGTAACTATTAGTACAGTGACATTCATAGTCTACTACATCGGTACAAGCTTGATGACAGGAACCTCCATTACGACAAGGTGATTCCTAATAAATAATAATACAAATTAATAAGGTTATTAATATATACACTTCATTAAAAAAATAACTCACTAGTGAACATGGATCCCTTAGATCACAATAACGACCACAATAGTCTTCTTTACACACACACACGAACGAACCAGGTATATTTTTACATTCTCCATAATCACCACATTGATGTATATCAAGTTCTAAACATTCATCAATATCTGTATTGCAGTCACCACCGCTATAACCTATATAAATAGTTAAAAAAATTATAAAATAAGTAAAAATAAACAATGTACCGTGTTTATTTAATGATCTTACCAGTTCCTGCACAATTACACGTGTATTCATTAATACCATCAATACACTGACCATTATGAAGACATTTTTGTTGGTTGTCATTATCTAAGCAATCGTTAATATTTTGCTCACAAAGATGACCCTCAAAACCGACTGGACATTCACAGAATGGAGATATCTGTAAATTTGTTTTGTATTATTTTTTCATTTTAATAATTCAAATATACCATAAAATATAAGTTTAAATTTAATACTTCATTTTTACATGAACCATTATTTTGACACTGATTAATGATACAGAATGCTATATCACAGGTTATACCCAAGAAACCATCCAAACAAGAGCAGGTATAGTTATTACCAGTAACCGGATCTATAATATACCAATTATATTTAAAATGTAAATTAAATTGTTTTTAAAATCATTTTTTATTTATATTTGATCTTTTTTATAGATTACCTGGAGTATTAAAACAATTTCCACCATTTTTGCATGGCATATTATCACAAGTAACAAGTTTCAACCATTCACACATCTTTCCTTCATAATCATCCGTACAATTACATTCAAATTCTCCAAGGTGATCGATGCAAATACCATTATGGCGGCATGGATTAGATTCACATTCATTGATATCAATTTCACAGCTAATAAATAATAATAATAATACAGTAATTTGAAATAAATGTTAGAAAAATAGTTTCAACTTACAAAGTGCCAGACCAACCAGTTTTACACTGGCATGTATAATTGGCAATACCGTCAATGCATTCTGCTTCATTTTTGCAATGATTAGACAAGCACTCATTGATATTTACAGAACAGTCATCAGCTTCATAGCCCGGTTGGCATTCACAAATATAAGATTCAGTGGCTTTCTTACATCTAAAAATAAAATGTAATCAAATTTCTGACAACAAATAAAAAATTTATATAATTTATTAAACCTTTACCTTCCATTATTTTTGCATTCAGAATCATAACAAAGTAAACAATCTAAATCAAAATGTTTTGTAGTTGAATTATGTGATAACATTACAAAATGATCAGTTTGATTGTTGGTATTGATTTGAGAAGGAATAAAATAAGGTAATAATAAACCACCAATTCTTATTTCCCCAAGACAACCCTACACAGTCACAACAAAATACATAAAATACATTACATACAATACTTTACATGAAATGTAACAATACATAATAGCATTTATATTAAAAACAAGTACCTTAAAAGGGCTTCCTGCATCATGTTGTATTGAATCTTCAAAATATAAACTAGTGTCAGAATCAACTAAATCCAATGAATTTGTATCTGCATCGGTCATATAAGTTGCACGCTCCACATTATTTCCTGGTATATTGTGATAGCGTTCTCCTCTTCCTGAGAAACAAATTATATATACAAATAATTTGTACACAAACATATTCATGTATAATGAATATTTAAAAATAATAAATATATATTTGTTAAACGACTGAAATGTTAAGTGGTATTTAATGATTATTACTTAATGTATATGATAGCTACACAAGTAATCCAAAATTTTTTTTTTTTTTAGAATTTTGTACATTTACAAATTTTTCAGTATATTAAAATGTATTTCTGGTTGTATAGAATAAAATACCCCAACTACTTTTATTGTATACATAAAGGATATTTTATCAAACAATTATTTTTGTCAGACCAAAAAAAAAAAATAAATAAATAAAAAAATAATGAAAATTATTAAGCAACAACGACCAACATTATTGACTGAACATGACTGACCAATATTTTATCTACGAATCTATACAAGTATATATTTATTTAGCATAATGTCTACTACTATGTAGATTACATAATTACTGTATGTTGCTATAAAGTGCTAAAAATTGAATAAAGACATATATTATAAAGCTTGTCGCACAATGGAACGGAATCAAATTTATATAATCACTTTTTAAGTTTAAAGAGATATGTAATTATTTTTACATCACAACCATAGAAACTGCAAACAATCTAGTAAGAGATTTTACTAACTCTCCACCCAAATTCTGGCAGTTTTTGTGCGTCTCTTAAGTACTAGGGTTGTATAGGTATAATAGGTACTATTATACCATGTAAAGCTTGTTTTTCTTAGTGTACTCACTGTCCCAAAGCTTGCATTAAAAAGGTTTGCTTCAAAACTTTTCTAAGTAATATAACTTAATAAAAGAACAACTTGTTAAGTTTAAGTTATATTGTTGAAAAAAGTAACTTTTAAGTTAAAAGTTATTCCAAAATATGATTTATAAAACTATAACTTATACAAATTTAAATTTGTTACTACCCAACATAGATATAATAGTATATTATGTGCATAGATACAACATTTTACCTATAATAATGGAATTTGAAGAAACTAGTTCAATCCAGTTAGACAAAGAGAAATTTCCAGAAATAATAAACTGATTTGAATCATCAATTGCACCAGAGAAACCACCTTGAATTTTGTTATCAGCTAATTTAAAAACAACAGTTGTCCAATCAGAATCAAAGTGATCTTTTTGCATATATTTTGTAATTATAGGACCTTCTTTTTCCAATTTCCAGGCAATAATAAACTGTAACACAAGAAAATATTTTATACTGTTAATCTAAGAACTGTGAACATCACATCATCTTTAAATACCTGATTTTTAATAGCTATCATTGTAAAGAAAGTGAATTCAGAATCACTTTTCTTTTTCTTGTTAGAAACATACATAATTGTACCACCCGTTTTAGTTCGATAACTGACTTCAATATGAGTTAAAGGAACAACCTGTTGTCCTTTAATAAAACTATACTGTAAGAGTGACTCAGTAGTATTTCGACCATCTAAAGTAATATTAGCAACACATTCAAAGCCATGATTTAAATTTCGGCATTCACTGTTTAAAGGACAATCTTTAAGAAGTTGACAAAATTCCATTTCTTGACATTGTTTTCCTTTGTAACCCAATGGACAATCACAGGTAAAATCATTCCATGTTACCGAG